>CM049385.1:22698241-22940741 GCA_026937815.1 Etheostoma perlongum | reverse complement strand
TGTTTCGTGCAGGTCTTCTAAAAACAGAAGAAGGCGGTCGGTGTTGTAGGGGCCAATCTCACATTTATGCAGGAGTGCACCATTGTTGGAGATTTCGGCGCACATGTTGAAGTGATGATTTTGCCAATATGTTTCTCCCACGGCGATGCCTTTTCACCAAGTTGAAGCCAGCCTTGTCAACATAGATAATTTCATGTAGGACTTGATTGGCCTCCAACTCCATGACTCTCTGAAAGTAATTAGACAGTGTATGTAACTGCTGTGCTGTACTGTATATCTACTGTATGTCCTAATGTACTCCAGGTTTATAGAGTAGTTTACTGCAAAATGCACTGTGAATAGTACAGTAACGACTGTACTGCATAACCTTACCTGGACGTTTTGGTGACTGATTTCTTTGATGCGCTCACTGTTCCTTTCGAAAGGAACTTTGTATAGTTTCATTCAGACTCTGTGTTTAGCTAGAGTCCGAGAAATGGATGTTATGCTGATTGCTGCAATGTTCCCAGAGACAAGGTTGTCCTCTGCAACTCTGGACTGAATGTCCAAGCATAAAGTCACTCTAATGGTAATTTTACAGTATTTACACTTAGGCTGTAGGAGAAGCAATATCCTACCTGTTGGTATCTCTGAAAATACGGACAATAGATGCAACTGTGTCCCGGCTGATATTTCACAATATGAATAGTTGTTCACTTTGGCTTTAGTCTGTAAGGTTAGGTTTAGAACATGGTGTTATCCGTTCTGACATACAGTGTTAAAGCATTGGTAAATTTGGCAGTACAAATCTATTGTTTTGATCTTGTTTGAGCTTGTGTGTAAAAGGAGTTTAAGCATTTTAAATTTGTGTTAATTGTATGCATTATGTGTTAAAGCAACAAGAAATGTGTTAATAGTATAGCTTACACATGCGGATGTAGTGCTAACTGTGTTAAGAGTTTTGGAAAATTGTTAAAAGTATAGAAAAATTTGTCATAGCAATTGTAAAAAACTGTAAAATACAACAGCACACACTTGTGAGCCTCATCTTTGTGAGCCTCATCTAGTCTGCTGTCTGCTTTTGAGGTGGTTTCCTGTTGCGTGAGATCTGTGGGTTTAATGTCCTTTTTTTTTTTTTTTCAACGTCCACTCTGCTGAGGGTAGAGGCTGGAATTTCCCTCTACAACAGTTTCATATTTGAAACGCCTACTGAAAAAAAGCTAGACCATTTGAAAGAATATCTTTTTCTTTTTGACTAATAGTCCCTTCACTGAATTCCATTAACAATTGTCTGTTTACTTTTCCCCCTCATCATATTGCACTGTATGTATTGCGTGGAATCGTTTTAAACATGTACTCATCTTTTTATTTGTTTTATTTTTACAATGTTGACCCTAAAGAGAAAATGTATAGGTGATAAAAGCCTGCGTGGCTGAATGGGGGTCAGGTGGTACTTCCCCCTGGGGCTTTCTCAAAACTGCATTGCCCAGTTAGGCTAAAAGTTCTACATATTGCATGTCATTCAAGCACAACAGTAGTTTCTAGCGATGTACGATATATCAGCAATCATAACAGTATCGGCCAATGTTACCCTTTTTTTTCTATTATGCATTGGGCCGACGAGCAAAACTAGTCTGATGTGAACAACCAATGATTACTCCGTCTAGCTACAGCTCAGTATGTCAGGGTTTGGATGGTGTGTATGTGTATATTTAT
The DNA here is from genome assembly GCA_026937815.1 of Etheostoma perlongum. Taxonomy (NCBI): domain Eukaryota; kingdom Metazoa; phylum Chordata; class Actinopteri; order Perciformes; family Percidae; genus Etheostoma; species Etheostoma perlongum. The sequence goes on along the minus strand of CM049385.1, from coordinate 22,939,046 downwards.
TTATTTTTATTTATGCTTATTTTTGGCCACACAAAGTTTGTGAGCCAGAGGTGCAGCACATTGAAGACCAGAGAACAGTTTGCTCTCAGTTCTGCGTTTGTGCTCTAACAATTCTAATTTCTTTCTTTAACAAAAAATTAAAGTTTCCGGGATACATCTTTTGATTATATCAAAAGATGCCACATTTTATATGTGACCACATAATATAATATCACAAATACAGAGCCGCTCCACACTTCTGACATTTGTTCACAGTTTTAATTGTTAGTAACACAGCTGTATATTGTTAAGCATGAGAAGCAAACCTGCATTTGTACCAGTATTTCTGCTGGTACGGCAAAAAACACAGAAGTTATTGAATGTAACTAACTTCAGTTTGTAGAGTAATAGCGTGAGACGGAGCCTGCTGGACCTGGGGGAGAGATGTGTCCCATGTATATCATAGTTCATAAAAATGCAGTGCAGTGACGATACAGACATTTCATACACAAGACGTGTGTAACTTCACTGACCCGCCGTTCGACCCGTGCTGGGTCAGCCGTCACTCTGGGAGTAGCCCTCCCTCTCTCTCCCTAGCTCTTTTAATCAGTTATTGCTAACAACAAGTGAAGGAGCTTTCTCAGAGATACATTTAAAAATATATATCCTACGTTATTTATTTCAGATAGCTAATTTTCATTTAAATGTGTGGCAGCTGTATGTCTATACAACAGACAACTTCAACATAAGAAGAATGTAGCATAATATGGATGTGAAAGCAGTTATAAATAGTCTCTGTGACAATAAAAGTTGTTTGGTTAAAATCAACAAATAATCCTGATAAGTATGGATTCCTCGCAACAACACAAAGACACAAAGGCTCGCACACAGTCTTCTAAAGTGTGGTTTAGTGTGGTAAGAGTGTTTTACTCTTAATGCCAACAACAAGGTGGTAGTCTGGAGACTTTGTAAAAATGATTCCTGAGTCAGGATAACAGCAGCAAAACACCGTGAGTTCTGCTCACCATGCCTCTCCAGCTTCTCCCGTAGCTCATACAGTGTAAACTGTGCTGCGTCACCTCCATCTCCATCTATCTTCAATCATTGTGCAACCAGGCCAGTTTGTTTCAAATGTCTCATGAGTCCTTTATAACGGTCCACATATTCAAAAATGGTCTGGTTTAAATCGGGTTCAGGCTCTTAATTGCCTTCATCTGGCTTCAGGTTGCACTACAAATTCGTTTTACTTGAACAATGCGGTGTTAAAACTATTTTAATAGAGATGTGAACCTCATTGAAATTTGTTTTGTGTAAATTGTAAATAATTGAGCAATTGGAAAATAATCGTTGATTGAAAAATTAATCGATAGAAAAATATTTGCTAGATTAATTGTTTAAAAAATAATCGTTTGGAACAGCTCTAGAGCTAGTGGTTGCTAAAACTGCATTTCATGTTTACTTTACTGTTTCCTGGCTCCACTTTTTGACCACAGCATGCCCTTTGTCAATCTTTAATCCATCAAACAAATAAAGAGGGATTTTTTCACCTGAATGCACATAATACTAGTGAAAGATTAATCTTAAAAGTAACAGATTTCTGATGTGTCTGACCTTTTCTGCCTAGCGTCATGTGTTATTTGAAGTGAAAATCACAGTTGACATACAAAGAGTGACTAATGGCAGGCAACTCGCACTTCATTTTAGGATATTAAGAAATTAGAAATTTAGTATGTACGTTTTTGATTTAGGTACCTTGAAAGTGCGTAAAAAGTGCCTAACAATCGCACAAATATCAGAACAAAACACAGTTAATGACTGATTTCACGTTACAAAGGTTCACACAATTTGTGAGGCGCGGTTTATTTATTCTTTTGGAATTCTTGGTTTTGAAGTGCAAATGGAATGAATAAAAGATGAATTCACCTTTTTTATTTTACAGAAATCTCACATTTTAATAATAATTGAATAAAAGAGTCAAGAGCCATGCTAGCAACTCTGAGGCTGTGCTAATGAACGGTGGGCCTTTTAAGCTAATTGCACTACATTCTTATTTACACTGTTTATTCATTTTGCAATAAAATTTGTTTACTGTCTACCACAAATATACATTATTTATTATATATTAATATATTTGTTTTATCCCAATATTTTAACTTTTAAATCATTGTTGGATGGAAGTCTAATATTTTCATTGCCAATTTGAAAGAACTGTGCCGTTGTCTCATGCTCTGCTAGAGTCACTTTCACGCTCTCATTAGATGTTTGTTGTTCAAATATCATTACCCTCAACTGCCTCAGCTTTGTAACAATTTCTTAATGTAATGTCAGTGAAAGACCAAATGATCTTTGTACCACTTGTCCATTCTCTTTTGCTCTCTCTGTGTGTCAGGTTCAGGCTCAGGTGTGCAGCTCCCTGGCTGTTGCCCAGGCGTTGGCAGATGACGTGGACTGCCATGTGTTTCCCTTCAGAGACTTTGGAAAAGGGCGGGTCAAGAAGCTAAAAATCAGCCCTGATGCATTCATACAGATTGGCTTACAGCTGGCATACTACAGGGTAACGCTTTGACAGGCACACACTCAGAACACACACACACTGTAGAGAGGAATTGGTATGGTGACAGAAAAGTATGAAAGTATGATTATGAGGTAAGAAACTGGATTGTAAAACTATATGTGGCTGGAGCTGACCAGCCAGTTCTGAAACACACAGTGAAACAAAGGATAGAGTAGTTTTGTTCTGGTAAGGCACATACCCACAGCTGAGAGAAAGGTGTATGACATCTGATAACAACTGGGTTTTAACACTTAGGAAATCACTCTACTAGAATTTTTGTGCACTTCTACTCTGGCTGAGCGGTATCAAACACATTTGTGTTCCCCCGCATTTGCTCTAGGTTGGAGCAACAATCCTGACTTGTTTTTTTCGCCAAAGTCTTCTGTTGTGTCTCTAACAATGACCCCCCCCTGCAGGATCGTGGGGGTTTCTGTCTGACTTACGAGGCGTCGATGACCCGTCTGTTCAGGGAGGGCCGAACGGAGACTGTGAGATCCTGCTCTAATGAGAGCTGCGCCTTTGTCAAAGCTCTAGAAGATGGAGAGGTACTGATACATTTCTTGATTCTAAAAAAATATATAAAAAAATAATAATAGTAATTATTAAAATAAAAAGGGACAATGAAGCGTGTATAAAAGTAAGACAAGTCTATTTATATGCATAGATACATATATACGCATACTTCAGATGTGAAGATCTAGAAAACATCTTTAGAAAAACGTTTGCATCATTCCAGTTTGGTGCATATAAATTAGCGAGTATAGGCTTGGTACTATAAATGTGTCCTGTGACAATAGCATATCTACCATTAGGGTCTAGGATAGTACTGGAAGAGACCAAAGGTGTGGATTTTGCGCATCCTAAGTCTTGAATGGTCAGAGACTTTTAAATGAGTCTCCTGAAGTAATGCAATCTTGGCGCCAAAGTGTCTGAGATGGTGGAGTACTTTCTACACTTTATTGGATGGTTCAAACCTTTACAGTTCCAATTGCATGTTCTGAGTGTGTTCCCAGTGTTGGCTACCCCACTGGACTAGTCTGAATCATACTTGGAAATGCAGAGCGAAAGAGGGATGTAAGGACTGTGACACTTTGAACATAAGAAGACCGGTTGTAGTGAACCTAAAAACAAATAAGAACAGATAAGCAAACAAACACACTAATGAACATTTTCCCACCCAGTGAAGCATCTTCTCAAACAAGATGCTGGTGTCTCCCCCATTACAAGCCCCTGGGTACTTCCTAAAAAACATAGAAGACCTAGTGGCTAACAAAGGCTCCATTACAAGTCAAGAAGATACCAATTTTAAGGTGGCATACATTGTGTAATAAGTGAAAAATAAAATAAAAACGGCACAATAAACTAATATGTAATGTAATAATTTACTGCAGAAGTCTACTAATAAAGAAAGGTAATATATAAGTGAGATAAGGACTTCCTCAAGTCTCTGTTAATAAAGAAGATTGCAAGAGCAGGATCTGTAAATGTACAAAGATCTCCAACTGGCAAAGGGATCCTCAGCTCAACCAGATAGTAGAGGCCAAATTTGACGCCTGGGCAGGTGTGCAGGAGACGCTTAGTCTGTAATGCGCTGCCTTTCTGGTAAATCTCAAGTAGACGTGGTGATTTGTAAGTGATTCTATTTTCAGGGATGTTAGTAAAAGTTTGATTTGGTTCAACAGGAAGCAGAGCATTGCAGGCATCTGTTCCGGCTGGCTTCAGAGAGGCACCAGAATCTTTATCGAATGGCAATGACTGGAGCTGGAATTGACAGACACCTCTTCTGTCTGTACGTGGTGTCCAAGTACTTAGGGGTGGACTCCCCCTTCCTCAAAGAGGTAAGCCTTTCTTTTGTTCAGTGTTAACTTGCTATTTTAGTCTTTTCCGATTGTCTCAGTGACTAGACATATAAATGATCTATGATAGAATATATTCACTTCCTAGTCTTATCGTCTTTTGCGCTTCCAGGTTTTGTCTGAGCCTTGGCGTCTCTCTACCAGTCAGACCCCGGTTCAACAGATGGAGCTGTTTGACCTGAAGAACCACCCCGACTTTATATCGCTGGGCGGAGGGTTCGGACCTGTGAGTGACACACCCTCCTGTAGTTGTAAATGTGAACAGCAAGAACATGAGTAATAATATTAAAAGAGGTAAAAGCTCTTTTTGTGCCGATGCGCATGGGTTGCTGCCCAGTTCTATTTTTAATTTAAGACTTTAATTTGGAATAGCAATTTAAATAAAAGTTTTTTTTTCAATTTTTTCCCAAGTAGGGTGCTTTTCCTACGGAGCTCCCAGGTGACATGAAGGGAAGGGAAACATTTTTTCAAAAAACATAATCGTTTCCATTCGCATCAAAATAAACAATGAATATATTTAGGAGATGTAATCATGTCGTGCTAATAGCTAGACAATTGCTAGCTTCTAAGGTTAGCCTGCAGTCATTGACATCAACAGTCAACAACAATGTCCATTATAACACTTCACTTTAGCATGTATTAATTAGTAATTCTTATCAAAATAAACATTGGATGCATTTAGACAAACAACCAAGATACTAGCTAGCTAGGTTAGCCTTACTGATTGTTGGATTTGCAAGAACTTGCAAATAAAACTTGAGATCTTGCAAAATAAATTCAAGATCTCGCAAAATTGTTCCAGTACATGTTTTTTTTAACTTTAATTTTGATTTTTTTATATTAAAAAAATAAAATTCTTCTCCATGTTAAGATCTCACAAATAAAACTCTAGATGTTGCAAAAGTGTTTTGTCCCCAGTACATTTTTTTCCTTCATGTCATGTCGGGGCCTCTGTACTTTCCTGCGTTTTGTGTTCCCTTTCCAAAGAGCATCTCATCATTTGTTTTGAACTTCCAACCAATCAAGACTTTTTTTCCATCATTAATAATAATATATTTTTTAGATAATGATTTTTGGACAGTGGGTGGTGTGTGTGATGTGTAAATGCTGATCTCCTATAATCTTGGTGCTCATGCCAGGTTGCTGATGATGGTTATGGGGTTTCATACATCATTGTGGGTGAGGATATGATCAACTTCCACGTGTCGTCCAAATACTCCTGCACTGAGACTGTAAGTAAAGCCTTACTTACTTTCATCAATGTTTAGCTATGGTATTGGTCATTTTGTACAGTAAACTTTAAATCATACAGGGGGGGAATCTATACCCTTTCTCTCATTTTCTACAAAGTAAAGTTATTTTTTATTTTGTATACTTACCAGTTCTAAAAAAAAAGATCCCACACGCTGTAGCATTTGGCATAAAGTTTACATCTTTTTGTAACTCCCCATTATTATAACACGCCCCATGTGTTATAATAATGGGGAGTTACAAAAAGATGTAATGTCCGATGGTTACAGTAGGGGTGGTGGGGAAAAAATAGCATAGTATCGCGATATTTTCCGTGGCAATACTGTATCGATACACAGGCGCCAAGTTGTCGATCTTTTATTATATATGTGGTCGGTTTGTCTGCTTGACAATCCCATTTTGCATCAATAAAATTGCAGTGATATGAACAAACTGAGAAATGTATCTTTTTAGATAGAACAGATGTTGACAAAGTTTCCTGTCGGGGACATTTGATATTGGGAAAAATTAGGAAAAAAGTTGGAAAAAAAGGTTGCAGTATATTGCAGAGCATTGCAATATGTTTAAAATCGCAATAATATCGTATCGTGGCATAAGTATCGTGATGATATTGTATTAGGAGGCGTCGGGCAATTCCCACCCCTAGCTTCCAGTGTGGCAGGAATCTGTTAGAAAGTAGCTTGATTATTAACTCAGAAATTTAAATGGATTGTTGCACAATAAATGATCTACTATGTTCTCCAGACATACAGCATGTGACAAGACAAGGAAACACACAGTGCTTTGTTGTCCGTTTTCACTTCCCTTTTCACAATAGCATTATTACTCTGGTATTTAGTGACATAACAGACCGATAAATCAGCCAGGCCAACGTATTAACACCTTGCAGATGTATTGATGTGGTGTATATGCCAGTTGATATGTAATAAGAATCTTCATTATATAGTTTTTAGTCCAGAGAGTAGTGACAAATTGGTGTTTACACTGTAAAATGTCCTACTTTGTATGTATCTTGGGTTGCATCCACATAAATATGTTTTTGTTTTAAACAAACATGAGCGTTTCCAAACCCCTAAAAGTAGACATTTGGGGCGCCTGGGTAGCTTACCTGGTAGAGTGTGCGCCCATATGCAGAGGTTCACTCTTTGACGCAGCGGCCATGGATTTGACTCTGACCTGCAGCCCTTTGCTCTATGCCATTCCTCCTCTCTCTCGCCTTTCATGTCTTTAGCTGTACTATAGAAATAAAGCCCTAAAATGCCTGAAAAAAGTTAAAAACTCCAGGGTTGCCTTGCAGTTTTTTTCTTTTGAAGAGGACGACGCACGTCAGTCAGTCTTATCGGTTAAGTAGGCTTACATGCCTTTCAGTAACAGCTCCACCTTGTCGTCTGGGTATGCAAATAAATCCCTGCTCTTAATTTTTGCAATTGTTCTTTCTTTGAAATATTTTCTGATACCTCTATGATTTTCAACCACCAAGTAACCTCGGACAATCTGCTACTTGTTTCTCCGGAATACACATGCCAGTGTTTGTTGTTTGTTCATGTGAGATGCGTTGTCAGATGTGTTAAAGTTTACAGAAAATTATTTGTTATATGGAGTCTAAACACGTGTGCAGACAGAGATCGTTTTCATTTTAAAATGCAGTTTAAAAGTAAAACTCCGACTCCTACTCTCTATGTGGTTTTTCTTTTCTTTCTCAAACCCTTCTTTTTAATATTTGATTTTCTCCCTTTTAGGACTCCCACAGGTTTGGAGCTCAGATAAGTAAAGCTTTCAGAGATATAATGACTCTCCTCTCTGCTGACACCAAAACCTCCTCGTCCTCCAAAGGCACAGCCCAGCCTCAGCCCAAGAAGGTCCTCTAAATATGGTAGAAAGCAGCTCACCACATGGACGAATATTTCCCTCAAGACATCTGAGCTGAGTCATCTGGAACCTGTTATCTTAATAAGTCCAATCCATGATGTGACTTACCTAAAAGCATAAATGAAACTGACTTAAGTGAGTTAGTAATAGGACTGGTAAAATAGAATAAGTAAAATAGGAGTAATGTCAAAGGGAGATCCCAGCCTAAATCAGGAGTGCAGGTGCTCTTCCTTTACATCTCCCACCATTTTGAGATAACTGTAACAGCTTTTAGGCCCCGTTCAGACAGACAAATAAAAAAAAAGTACACTGAAGATGCAAGTAGCTCTGTCATGTTGGACAGATAATCTGTGGCATTATTTTTCCCAGCTTAACAAAAACATAAAACAAACACCTGCACACAATGATATGATTTGCATTCTTCCATTTTATTTTTAAAAAGAAAATTAAAAAAAACAGTTCAAAAGCCTAAATGGCACTAACAAATGTATTTTGCTGTTGTTCAGCATTAATGCACTTTTGTATTTTGTATTTTTTGTAATTTTACAAGACCCGTCAATCAGAGATTCAGCTAGACGACTTTAGAATGCTAAATGCTTCCATTGTTTTCTTTCTCAGAGAATATGAAACCTGTGATGGGCGATTTTTAAAGAAAGAGGACGCAAGTCTTAAGGAAAAAAGTATGAATTTGAATGACAATAGATTTTAGATTGAGCATTGGTCTGGGGAGTATAATCTGTTATTTCTCTGGACAAGAGGCGTGACCAACGGGCATAGTTAAAATGACTCAGTACGCAGTTGGATAGTCCTTCAATTAATCAGACTAATGATCCAGGTGACGTAGAAGCAACAGTGGCATCAATGGGTTTGCTACGCTTTGGTGGCGTTCAATGTGGGCTACATGTTGAATGTATGTACAAAAAGTACAAGAAGCTGCTTGGTCGCTTCTTTATCATCATTGTGTTAAACCCGCCAATAGCGTGCCAGGTAGATAAGTAGATAAGTTTGTGATTGGTTCCTGCAAAATTGTGAACTGAAGCAGGAAAATTAAACGTGCAGAACGAGCAAAAACAATTGCTGGCAAAGTGGGCGGGGCTTACCCAGTCTATATGAAGCGGAGAAAGAGACAAAAATCTTCCTGACATAAGGCGGAAAGCATTAAGAGGCCCGAATTCATAATAAAAGTGAAGGGAAATATTTTTTTAGTTTGAAAGCACACCTTCATGTCCATGGAAAATTATGCTGTGCAAAACCCCTAACAAATTGTAGGTATGTTTAATGTTAGACTGATACTAAAATTAGAAAAGCTTGAGAAAGAATTAGCTATAACAAGGCGGATAAGAAGATAACTCTCAATGAAGGGAAAGTGTTACTTAAAGAATAGCACATTTTACTCCCAAGTGTGTCCCAAAGTTACATTGTGGGTTTTAGTTAAAACTGGAATCTTGTTTAAAACCATGTGTATGGAGGATGGAAGAGGGAGGGAAAAAATTAATGCAAATGACTTTTTAATTATTAGGGCAGAGTTGGTAGACAAAGGCCCTATTTAAGTTAAAATGTTTCTTCTGCTTCTTTCTATTTTTATTGTTATTATTCTGTGGGTTTTAGTTCCTTTTTTGAGGTGCTTGGGCTTTTGCTGTTTCCTAAAATAATAGGAAGTTACAGTCCTTTAATTTGATGTCCATTTAAAAAGTGTTCAGGAAAGCCTTAAGAGCTTGATGATGCTTCAGTTTGAATATTGTGATTTTTGTTGTTGTTGGGGTGTCGTTGTGGCAGCACGAAACAGAAAGTTGTTTTAACTTGAATTTACATTGTCTGATCTGCCCCAAATCTTTCATTCATGGTAGTCCAGGTCTGAAGTGAATCACATGGGTCACCGGCTTGATTATGGTAAATTGCAGTGCATTTCACAGAGATGTATGAGATTTTGTATGCATATGTATTTTGTCCAAACTTACAAAAAAGCCTCTTGGAGCCATACCCTAAACCCAACAGGACGTCAAATTGCAGGCTACTTTAACAAACTCATCCTTCAGATTTAACCTGATTGACTTGGAAAGACATTGAAAGACATTGGTGAAGCTTAATTGCGAAGCTTTTTAATTTCTGTCATACAGTGTGGGCCTAGCAGGGCAGCGAATATGGCTGTTCCTTCGCCAAACAGTAGCTAGTTTGTAACTAGACTGAATTTGTCCTATCTGCTCCAAATGTCTAATGCTTGGTTAGAGACCAGACCTGAGGACATTTATAAGTTAGTAATAATTTATAGTCATAACCCCACCTACTGGCAATAGGAAGTCAGTCTTGTGGGACGAATATTGTTTAAGTCTAAGTTTTGCGTGCAGTGTCCGACGGTCCCAGTAATACACGGCCCCATTGACTGGAAAAAGCCAGCGAAACGCACCTCCAGTGTTTGGGATGGTCAGAGGTGGACTGTTGCAGTGTGGTATACGGTTGCATTGCCTTGTGATTATTCTTACTGTCACTGAATCAGTTATTTTTAATGTTATAGAACCCTTTTTCAAATATTCTTGTTTCTTTCTGGAATGTCCCACCAGGAGTGCCCACACACTGCCGTGCTTTATTTGTCCATAAGGGACCCTTTTGGTTACTGTTGTGTTTAGCTTAAGTGCCACTCTGGGTTGACATTACTTAAAGAATGTACAATAAACATGACCCTAACCCTCCATGTGCCAGATCTGATTCTTTATTCCTTTAAGAATGACACCCCCCCCTGTCCCATTAAGTCTGTGTACTAATTTAAATCATATAAATTCAAATAATGTAATGGTGAAATCTGCAGGTGATTCTCACAGTACAGGTTTGGGATCCCGCCAACTCTTAGCATACTTCCCAGGGGAAAGACTAACCGCAGTAAGTACTCTATATAAAAGGCTGTTTAAAATAACTGTTGACTGCCAGAACAGCCACTTGTTTCCTATGACTCACAGCCCCAAGGCACTGACGTTTGTTATACATCTGTAACGACAATTTCTACAGCTGCAGCAATGTATACTAATGATATTTCTACCTCTCTCCACTTGTGACGTTTTTTATTTTTTATTTTTCCAGATTATTACTCATTTGTTATTTTAGCGTTTATAGTTTTTGTTCCCCGTTAATCACAAAAGATTATTTGATGATCACAAGAAAGTATTTAAACATTTGCTTATGGGACACAACAGAACTAAACCAGTTTGTCACGATCCGATGGTCAAATATTAATGAAATACTTCTAAATCCTTTATTGTGATCAGAAAAAAGGGAACCTCATTGTTTGCATTAAAAAAAAAAAGAATTCTCCAAAATCACAGGAAATCAATCACTTTAAAATCTTTAATTGTAATTTCTCGTCTTGCTTTTTGTACGAACATGATGTACATGTGTTTTTGTAAATCAAGGGAATTCTACAAAGAGTTTCTTGGTCTCTTTTAAAAATAGTTTCTTATAATATTGGTACATTTAAGATGAGTTGTTGCGGTTTGGATAGGAGCTTCATAAAAGCCAATCCAATGTGATACATATGTTTTTCATTTTCACTACTGCCTTGCTCCGGCCTGGAAACCACAAAGCCACTCTGTGCCTCAATCGGCTCCACTGTGTCGTATGCCGGTATATTAACACAAAGTCCTATACATTGGATTAAGTGATGGAATCCGTGTCCTCTGCCTTTCAACATTTTGGACAATGAGCCTTTCACAAAAAAAAAAAACCTACCATTGAGCAGAAATTTTAAAATTTTGCTCTGTGTTAGGACTTAAGGTTTACTTTAACAGTTGCAGTCTCTTCTTACTTATTTGATTTTGGCATACATTTGTATTGTTTATATCTGTCTAATCTCTTAATGCTGTTTTAACTCATGGTTAATAATGACGCTTGAAAATTTTTGACGAATGTGGGTATTATTATATTCTACATTATCGATAACGATATGTTTTCTGAATTCACATTCCAAAAGATGCTTATTATTCCTGTGTTTTTGTTGGTTTTCATTAAAAAAAATATTTAAATGTCAATTGTGGACTTTGTAAAGACGTTTTTACAGATGGTGATGGCATGTTATGTAAATTAAAAATACTTACTGAACCGGCAGTGCATCTGCATTTTGTCTGTTTTATGTTGTGTGTGTGGTATTACTGTATAGAGCATTACAAAATATTGTCTGGCTGTTTGTGAACATGGCTTACTTACTGCAAAAAAAGTTATTAAAAAACCCAGTGGTGTAGTCTTTGTGATACGCGGGTATATGCATATACCCACTAAGAATTCACCAGGATTTACATATACCCACTTAAAAATGTGCAATGATACGCTGTTGCGTAACTAAACTGCGTGTAACTATACTCCTTTTTATTGTCATGTTTTAATGTGAAACAAACAGTCTGTGGCATTTGTATTTTTATACTTAATGTAGTTTTTTAGAAGTTAAATTTCTTTTAAATTTGTCATATGCACAGTAAGGAAACATGTTTCCCTGTACAATGAAATTCTTCTTTTGCTGTCCACAGAATGCCAAACAATGTAAAATCTACAATACATAGGCCTACTATAAATATACAAATTAAAATAAATTTGAGAAGGAAGCAATACTGTGTATGTTCATAAGTGCACTCTGTATACAGTTAAATTACAATAAAAAGCTATTTATCAATGTATCTATCCATCTATCTATATATCTGTATATCTAGACGTTTCTAAAGATCTTTCTTTCCACCAAACTTCTTTCTAATTTACCTAATTTCAAGCTGACCGTTCTTCAGACAACATTTGGAAGACACCTTTCAGACCAGCACGTAATAACACCTATGGGATATATGTTGGGATTAGTATGCTTGAAGTATTTAAATTAAATCTTCGAAACAATGTAGCCTAAATTCATGTGACATCCCTTAAGCATACATATCCACCGTGTTGTAAATAAGACATGCATTAGCAAAAATTATTCATTAGCATGATTTCCGTAGTATTTAGTTCAAAAACATCGAAAACACCAACATACGAAATCATAGCAGACCAAACGCAAGCTTTTATTTTGAAAAGTTGAAGCTCGCGGACAGCAGGTAGCCGGGAGGACACGATACGGGAGGTCTCCAGGCTACAGCCATAGACTCAAATATCCTTTCGGTCCCGGTGATTATTTGTGCAATTGTGCAAACAGACAGTCTTTTCGAGTCATTTGAGAAGAAAGCTGGCATGCAAACTCCCAAACTGACGCTCGTCTGAGAAATGGAGTTTTGGATAACTTTCAGCTTCAGTTCAATTTATTAACATGAATTATTTATCTCAAGACACTACAGACAGAGTAGGTCTAGACCACACTCTAATATACAAAGACACAACAATTTCAGTAATTCCCCCAAGAGCAGTGCGATAAGAGGAAAACTTCCATTTAGGGAAAAACCACAGACCCAGGGTCCTGATGGGCGGTCTCTGGCGGGCCGGATGCGGGTGTGATGAACAGTGACAATAACAATCACAATAAAGATAATGGAACTTGGCAGCTCTCCTTATATGGTAAAATATACAATGACTAAGGAAGCCTAGTGACGAGTCCCTAACCCTATAGCAACCAGTTCACGCGTTGAATTTGTTATTACCCATAGTGCTTTGTTGAATGGTCTCAATGTTTTACTGTTTGATTTCATGTAAATACTAGTTCACTAGAGGATTAACTTAATATTTAGTTACTTAGTATTGCAGTAATGCAGGAAGAGTGCATTTAGTTTCCATACTTATTGTCAGTGAGTAAATGTACTGAAATGGCCTCACACACAGTGGAGTGTGATGTGGAAGATGAGAAAGCAGAGGGTAATCATAACTGGAAATTCTGCTATAAAAACATCTGTACATCGCATATAATGTGTTATATCGAACGTTGTGAAGCGCAAACCAATCAATACATTGGTGATGAGGGCCATGCCATTATTCCGTCATTTAGGAAGGTCATAGAAAAATGTATTATTGGCAAAGGGAGGGACAAGTCATTTTAGACTAAATAACCAAACCTCCTCAGGTAGCCGCTTAAATAATAAACCGTCTCTAACCTTTTCTCATAGTTTCCATTGGAATGCCCCGCCTTTCTTTAGTGTAGGGTAAGTCCAGAACGTTTTCCCTTTCTGCGAAAGAGTGGGTTTCCTTTCTAATTTGTTCCATTGATCAATCCCTCGTTTATAAAGCCAAGCATGATATCACACATGAGGTGGAGAGAGCGCGTCTGGAAAGTGAAAGTAAAATTTCCTTTAGGAGAATGGCATACGCAGGATCTGAGCAGACGAAGAAAGGCATCACCACAGCACGGTAGGTAACATATTTACTGTTATTGGGGTTGGTCTTTACTTCTCTGACACAGAGAGGATTTCTGGGGTCTGCGTATTATACGTGGTGCCAGGGTTGGCTGCATGACTGAATAGGTGATAGAAATCGGGGAGCTTACCGGGGTATTCACCAGCGGATAGATATGCTTCAAAAATGAGTCTGTGGGCTATGGAGCCTGTGGGCTATGGAGCTCGATTTGTTTCTTTATTACTTAGACTTAGATTTAGACTTCTCTTTATTGATCCTTTTGGGATGGCTCCTGCGAGGAAATTGAAAATTTCAGCAGCAGTTTATGCAAGAAAAAATAAATAAAAAAGACAGTATAAAGACAACAAAATATAATAACAACAATAAGAACATTTATCAAATAAAGACAAAAAAGACCATAAATTATTATCAAAGTGTCAGTGTTGAGTCCAGTGTTAAAGAGATCTAAACAGGTCTAGGCAACAAGTTATAGCCTAAACTAAAGTATTTCATGATATTTATTATATATGCTATAATCTGATCAATTTAACATTCTACATTCATTTGCTGTAATAAATTAAACAAGTATATAGACGGTGACTGATGTAAACTAGGCTATACAAGATATAGCTATAGCATGTACAGTTATTTTTATTGAGGTGAATTAGGTTTATATTGCCATCATGCATGAATTATATTTATTGCAATAGTACACATAATAATCTATGATGATCACATTAGACCAAACTGAAATTGCTGGTCAAAATGACGTCAATAGTTTTAGAGACCCCCCAAAATTTTTAAAATCATGTTTTCAGGGGAGCCCATGTCTTATTAAGGGCAGCCAAAATCCACTCGGCTCCCCATAGTTTGCACCCTGCATTCATTGCATGAAGAGGTTAAAGAGAACCCTTGTTTAGCCCACCTGTAACCTTGTTGTGACTTATCCAAATCCCAAATGTTCTGCATTCATATAGTGCTTTTCTGGTCTAAGTGCTTTACGCAGTACATTCCATTCCCACATACTGTATATAAATTTGTGCGTGTGCCTGCTCATCAGTCTCCTGCAGGTTAGGTTATCATTGGCTAATCCTTAATTTATTTGGGGTTCAGTATCTTGCCCACAAACACTTTTTTCATGTAGACTGCAGGCCAGGGATCAAACCCCCGACCTTCTGATTTATAGACACACAGCCTATTGTTGTTATGCTATTTTCAAATTCCTTACTTCCTTCCTAAGAAAATACATTTTCATGACTCACCTATATTTGTGGCTATTTTTATTGAGCAAAGTCATCATTTGTATTTAAGCGGTTTGGGATTAATTTGGCAGTATTTTTCTCGGTTAGATGATTTAAGTTTCACCCATTTCTTTGTGAAATGTTGGCAAAATGCTGAACTTTGTACTGTCGGATGAGAGAAAAAAGGATTGCTTACCAATGTTGGAGAAGTGCTGACCTCAATGAAAGTACAGATGGGAGGGCAGATAATCAGCCACGATGCGAAACAATGATTTAACTTGTATGTAAAAACTGGTAAATTATAAATTGTTATGTGTGACTATCTTTCCAAACACTTCCTTTTGTAAGCCTACTAATGCCAAGTAGTAGTATGCCCAGGGTAAATACTGAAGAAATAGTCTATAGCTTTTAAAGGTAATATATAGCCTACAGTAGGCCTACATTTCAAGTCAAGTCAGTTATATAGTCAAATAGTCATGTAGGCTACCTATATCAGTCATTAGTTTCCTTCTAGCCGGGTCGGTATTGCAAATAATAATTGTTAATTATTCATTTAATAGTTAAAAGAGCACTTTTTAAAATCTGCGTTACAAAATGCTTCACTAGATGGGCAGCTGTGTCTCAGTGGTAGCGTGGTCGCATGCCAATTGGAAGGTTGGTGGTTTGATCCCTGGCCCTGCAGTCCCATGTTGAAGTGTGCAAGACACTGAGCCCCCAGTTGCTCCCAGGGATGCGCATCGGAATGTAAATGTGTGAGTGTTTATCTGATGAGCAGGTGGCAACTTGCATGGCAGCCTTGGTCACAGTGTGTGAATGATGAATGGCTCCTGTACTGTGTGGAAATGCTTTGAGTAGTCTTTGAGAGTAGAAAACCGCTATATAAGAACAGACCCTTAACATTACAAAGGCAGCAACAAACAGACATAAGTCAACAGATTAAAAAAATACAATATAGAAAATCTTTTTTTAAAGGAAATTGAAGACAGTTAAAAATTTAAATTAGATTTAGATTAATTCTTCATTGTCCTAAGGAAATCTGTTCTCAGTCTATAAACAATTGACATTTCAAAACAGAGTAAAGGTAGATATTACAAATTGCCTAGGCTATTTAATGGCTGCGGGGAAAAGAAAAGATATGGTTACGGAAATTGAAACTGTAGTAAATGCTTCAAGTGTATCAGTCTCCGCTCAAAGGTTGGTAACCACTGATTTATGGCTGTTTACAATAAAAGTAAATGTGTCACACTATAAGCTATACTATAAGCTATAGCCTACTGATTTCAGTAGCAGGTATTGACAATAATAGATTTGATTACATTTCCGATTCCATATTAATTAGGTTAGGGGAATTTCAGTTACAATGCAATTTCAGTTACCATACAATTTTTCCTGGGTACAAAAAAGATTCTCAGAGAAATTATGCTGTAGATTGTACAAGCAACAAGCAACCCTCAAATACTTTTTATAATGCACCAGGTTAATGATGACATTAAGAATCAAACCCCAAAAGTTTAGACCACAACCACCAAATCAAAGTTTCTTTAAAGTCTGCTTGGGTTTATAAACACTTGTCTTGGCTCAGGGTCTGTTAACGGGACTAACATGACAGATTACATTCATGGTGAAAAGTTATATATTAAAAGATTTCAGGACTTTATTAATCGATAACAGATCATTCAAACAAAGATCCATTTTAATTGGAGGATTGATTATTTTAACCCATAGCCTGATGACCATAGGAGTTCTTTTCTCTGCAGGGAAAATAACTCTTTGTTTATACAATATATTTTTTTGTTTTTGCAGTACAGTACTTCTAATTGAAGGCACCCTTATCCCGTGTGATACATTCCACCACACAATCTCTAACATGAACATACAGGTGTGTGTGTGTGTGTGTGTGTTTGTCTTGTCCTAACATGACTGCGTAACTCAGATACAGTATCTGTACACATCAAACAGTGTGTTGTGATGTGACTGCATGAAGTGAACTCAGTGACTTTGAATGAATTGACTCTGATTAGTGATAATGAGTAGGCCTGCAACAACTATTACATAATTTTCTTCTTTTGAAACCGCTGATGTTAGCTATGGTCCTTAGGTGTATAACTGGTAACTGTTGATTTTGTTTACATGTGCTACATTGTAATTATAAAAGTGACCAGACTGTTGAACTAAAGCTATGCTTCACAACCTATTCTTACCTATATTTATACTCTTCTTGGGAAAGGAACTGATTTTGTGATGATTGATTCCCTCTCTCATATCCTCCCTCCCTATTTCCCCGGGGAAAAAAGTTTCTGTTGTCTCTCTGCCGACAATGCATTTCAGCGTAACTACACCACAGTGTACGTGTGACAAATTAATGGTGTGAGAACTCATAAAAGGAGTTATCAAACAAAATGTTTGGGTCCACTTGTCCATTTAGATCCTATTATAAATGAGTAGTCTCTTCTCGTAATTCCAGAGAGGCTGCCTTGTGGGCAGCTCTGCGAAGCATTGCACACAAAATGCCAAAGAGTACAAGCAGCTTCACAGTTGAGCTGCAAAAAAACTTTCCATGTACCGTCCAGGTTGGGACAAGAGGCGGAGTGCACCATGTGCCAAGCTACCATGTATGTTTCAGTGTCTAATAAAGGTGCTGTAGATCTCAAAGCTCACATGGACACCGGAAAAACCTTATCCTATTACATTGAAAAGGTTTTAGAGATATTTAGTTGAAGCAGGATTTTGAAGTTGACACAGAATAGTTCATATTTAGAACATTATTTGACATTTATTTATTTATTTGAAAAGAGAGCTATTATTTTGTTACAGGTTGTTACATATTTTATTTTATTACATAATTTATTTTTGGAAATCAAAATATGGTCACCTATACTGTGCATGTGTGACTCCACAAAGATAGTATAGAAGTGAGATGTCTCACTCTGTAGCTAAAACAGAGACCCAAACACAGGATCTGCAGCAATGTGCAGTACAACAAAAATATGGTGTTTTTTGAAAATTAAACCATGTAAACCTATTCTGGTACAACCTCAAAATACAATTATGAACCTGAAAATGAGCATAATATCATATCATAGATAGGGTGGTAAAGATGGCGCCCGTGTGTTTGGCTGGCCGTCTACCTCTGCTGAGAGTGTTAATGTTTTTCCTATATCTGCTGTCTGTTGTATGGAGTGTGTCACCGCTGCTGGTGTATGATCGCCTGACACTTCTTAATATTCGCGAATCTCTGGAAATACTGCCAATTTGCGGCTTTGCTGGACACTCAAAGAGGCTCCCGCCTTATCTGGAGTCTATACCGCCGCATCTATGGCGTTCTTCCTGCTGGTTACCTCGCAACAGTCGTCGCAGAAAACGCGGAAAGCGAGGGGGAGTCCTCGTTAAACTGAAAATTTTTCTGGCTTCCTCCCTCCACGATCCCTGTCGTCTACCAGCCGTTCCCTTCACAGACTACAGTGGCTACGATTTGCGGAGTTCCACGGAGTACAGATATCGGTGGCTCCGACCGGTTCTTCGGGATACCGGAGTGCTGCTCCCATGCTGTCGGCCAGTGCGGATCTCTCAGCGGGGCTGTGTGCCGGGGAAATCTCCGCTCGCTCAGTCGCTTCTCTCGCCAGTCTGACCGATGCTCAGTTCGCACCGCCCTAATAAATGTCAGATCGCTTACAAATAAGATGTTTATTTTGAACGACTTTTTTACAACACATGATCTGGATTTCCTCCTGTTGACAGAAACCTGGTTGAAACCAGGTGAGAACAGCGCCTTTTCGGAGCTCCTCCCCCCCGGCTGTTCCTTCGTCAGCACTCCGCGAGCTGTCGGTCGCGGGGGAGGCCTGGCTGCTATATTTAAGGAGAGCTTCAGATGCCGGACGATAACCGCCAATAACTACTCCAGCTTTGAACTGCAGCTGTTTGTGATCAACCTTACCTGCCCTGTGCTGTGTGCCACAGTTTATCGCCCACCCAGATCTAATAAGGACTTTCTTCAAGAGTTCTCAGAGTTTTTGTCTGAGTTTCTCCCAAAGTTTGATAAACTGCTGATTTGTGGAGACTTTAATATTCATGTTTGTTGTGCAGCAAATCAACTGGCCAACGAATTCAAAGGCCTTTTAGTCTCCTTTGATCTCACTCAATCTGTTAATGCACCAACACACGAGTATGGGCACACTCTTGACCTTGTCATCTCCCATGGGCTTTCAGTTTCCCTCAGAGAAATAGTCGACACTGCTATCTCGGATCACCTCCCTGTTGTTTTCAACTTTGCTGCCCCTCCACCTGCCAATAAGCCAGTTTCCCTAGCTCGCAGACGCCGAATCTTTACTCCATCAACGGCTGGGGAGTTTGCTGCTGCTTTCAGAAACTCTCAGCTGCCTGATGGTTGTGGGCTGGTTCCTCCCCTTTGTCCAGACAGCCTACTCTCTACTTTCCATTCAACATGTTCTGCGATTCTTGACTCTGTTGCCCCTTTTCGGCAAAAAACTGCCAAAACTAAGTCAGATCCCTGGCTGAATGACCATACCCGTCTGCTCAGACAACAATGCAGACAGGCTGAACGGCGGTGGAAAAAGGATAAACTGCATGTATCCCTGGGCTGGTTAAGGGTCAGTTTGGCTGCTTACCAGAGAGCTCTAAAGGAAGCCAAGTCCAAATATTTGTCCTCTGTTGGGTACTTTGAAAGTTACCCACAGGTTCGTAACCAAGACTTTTCCAGTAATCCACAGAAGACAGGAGACATGACAAGTTTTACTTGCTGTCCTGCAAGGAGAGCTGTTGAGTGTCACCCCTGACAATCTCCAGACCAACTCTAACATTCTCCTTCAGTGCAGCCTTTTTTATAGTATGAGTGAAGTGAGTTTTACACGATGTATGCAGAAACGTATGCGACCTATAACCGCACACTACACAAGACAACAGGATGACATTTGAGTTTAAAAGGACATACACACATACAACACAGAGGTGATCAATTAAATCAATTCAATCAAGTGGGCATAGACAGTCACACAATAGGAAGTAAGCAAATAAGGAAACCTGCTGTTAAGCCAGCTACATCCAAAGTTTCTGTGTGAGCTGACACATGTACAAGGAAAGGCAAAGTTCACAAATGAAAACACAATTAGGTCTGTAACATAAAGCAGTATAAACACATTGAGCATTACTAGCAAAGTAAAATCTCTAACATTCCCTCCTGTTTTTCATTTGTTAACTACTACACAAGAGTTCAGTACATCAATCTTAGACTTCTTACTGTCCTAATTTTAGTACAAACATCATTCAGAACTTTGTGTACATTTCATCATAATTTTCAGGTAATTGATTCAATTTAACAGTCATCAGGCTCGTGGTTATGACTCTTGACACCTGTGTCGTTGCCATCTCCGTTTGTTCTGTTCACTGGAGGAATCCATGTCGTTGACCAGTTGGGACGGTGTGTCTGGACGTTCACTAAAGTGAGTAGATCGCCGATGGCTTCACTGACATTGAGACGTTTTCTCCACTAAAAGGAGAAACCCCTTTGAAGTCAGGCTTGGTCCCCTACCCACAAGAAAGCCCGATCACACCTGTTCACAACTCTCAGCAAAATGTTCAAAGTCTGTTTTTAGTCAATGTTTTTATTCATGTGTCTCTGTCTGGTATTCAGTAACCTTTTTTGCAATGGCTTGCATGTATCCAGGTAGGTCTCTCAGCTATCTTTGCTGCTGTTGGTGTTGTTAGGAGGACGGTGTATGGGCCTTCCCACTTAGGGCTGTGCCAGTGTTTCCTCTTAATGACCTTGATGAGGATCGAGTCACCTGGCTCCAACTTTGCGTTCTGTGGAGAAAGAGGGATATCTGGCAGGTTATTAGCTCTGGACACCTCAGTCTTCCTAAACAATACACACATCCATTCTGCAAGATTATTTTCTGCATGTGCATCATGCTCTTCTTGTACTACATCAATTAATGGTAGTCTGAAACGTCTACCTGTTACTACTTCAAAAGGCGTCAAACCATTTGTTGCTGGTGTGATTCTCATGTACATTATAACCAAATTGCTGTGACATTTTAGTTATGACTTCATTTACAAAGTGTGTACCATTATCGCTATAAATTTTCTCAGGTATCCCATGTTGTGGTATTATGTTTTTACACAATGCTTTTGCTACTGTTATAGCATCTGCCGTTTTTGCTGGGATCACTTCAAGCCATTTAGAGAATGGATCAATCAATACTAGACAATATTTATAGGATTGGCATGGCGTTAATTCAATGAAATCCATGTGAAGGTATTGAAATGGATACTTAGGTAATGGGAACTGCCCTCTCTTGGGTCTTACATTACCTTGTGCATTATGTTTGCAACAGATAATACAACTTCTACAAAATATTTTTTGAAAAACTTGTAAAGTTATATGTGTGAAAGTGTTTGTTTACTATGTCTACCTTCCCCTCCTGTTTGAGACATGGCAACGCCCATGACTCAAATAAGCTGCTATTTTATGTAGACTTTGTGGGATTTTTTTTTTTTTTTTTTTTCCAAGTTTTACTTTTGGCCTGTAGTTGGTTTTTGGTTTAACTACTACTGGTTGGGCAGTTGTCATTTTTCCTACATCAGACTTTCCTTTTGACCACACGTGAGAAGGAACCTCTTTCAGGCAGTCTAGTTCCTCTTTAGACTGTATGTATCATTCAGTAGTATGACCTTCGTGTGGGGAGTCGAGATGTGTGTGTGGAGTCATATGGACAGTCCATCTAAAGTTCTTTTTAATCAGATTTCCATTTTTTGACCACCCATCTCCACATGGCACCCACCCACTGGTGTGTCTCTCTCCCCTCCTTACTAGGCCTCCTAAATCTTCCCATTTTGTTCCTTCAGTTTTGGCTAGTGAAATGTGTGGTGTTATCTGCAGGTCTCTTATTCTGTTAACTGCTTCAGGTAACAACACTGAAAGTGCTGTGTTCCCTAAGTCATCTTGGTACAGGGTTTTAAATGTTACTCTTTGCGCTCCTAGCTTCTGCACTAGCTGGTCATAGTTAGAGTCTGGCCCTGGGCTATGTTTGTATCTGATGATGACATGCAAGTCAGCTGTTTGCATCACTTTGATGTCAGAGAACAGAGTAAACTGCTTCATCAACTGTTGTGCTGTGCTAGCTGGATCTGATTGGGGGAGGTCAAGAGTCCAATAATAATTTGGTTCTTCTACACTTTGCTGCACATAAATTTGATCTTCTGCTCTTTCCCCTGGGCCCACTGATCTCATGCCTCCTGTCACGGGTACTAGCAAGATTCTTAATTTTTCCATTGCATCGCGTCATAGTAAATTTACTGGACATTCTGGTGACAGTAGGCTACAACAGGAATTTCTGCTGAAATGTCAGTTTTTTCATCATTAAATGCAAGTGGTTTTGATATCTTTCTCATATTAATGTGTTCGTTTGCTGATTTAACAAAAATAGTTCCTGTTCCTGGCCACATTCCAGGAAGTTCCTTACTTATCACTGTGGTATCTGCCCCGCTATCACACAGAAACTCTAATCTCCTTCCCTGTATAGTCAATGTGCAAAGGGGTTTTAATGCTGGATGTGGACCAGCTCAGCAGCAGCTGAGCAAAATCAAGTGGTTCTGATTCAGTTGCTGCTTGTTCCACGTCTCATTCACTCTTGTGGTGGGGGTGGTAATTTCCCTTATAATTTTGTTCATGTGGAGGGTACTCATCTCTGTGATTTGGGTTGTGTGGGGGTGGTCTTTCTACGTGTTCCTTCACGAAACTTTTCAGTCTTAATTCACTACTGTGTGAACTTCAACAGACAGAGTTTATGTTAACACCGTAAGGTTTCGGCTCTGTGCTGCTGCTTTCACTAGTGACAGGCACACACACATTCACTCACTCACTCACTTGCTCACTCACTTACTTACTCACTCACTCACTTGCTCACTGACTCACTCACTTGCTCACTCACTGCTCAATCACTCACTGCTCAATCACTCACTGCTCAATCACTGCGCAGTCCTCCTTTCTGTTGTGGTGGAGTAACAACTTTACCTCCTTTTAGGCGGAGTAGCCTTTTAATAACCTCCTTCTGGTGGAGAAACCAATTTAATAACCTCCTTTTGGTGGAGAAACCAATAACCTCCTTCTGGTGGAGAAACCAATAACCTCCTTCTGGTGGAGAAACCAATAACCTCCTTTTGGTGGAGAAACCAATAACTCACCTATCGTCTGTGGAAAACTGGAAATCCTGGATCCCGTCAATCGCCTCTCGTGGATGAAGGGTTGGACGACTATCTCACCGGCCCGGTGGCGAATTCACGTCCCGGGACTTTGTTCGGTGACCTCCTAGAGCCCCCGACTGTGCACAGATTTCGGTGCGTCCTTTTCCCTCGTCCACGGTGGCGATGTTTTTGAGATCCGGCTCGAAGGACCAAGTAATGTTGGGTACTTTGAAAGTTACCCACAGGTTCGTAACCAAGACTTTTCCAGTAATCCACAGAAGACAGGAGACATGACAAGTTTTACTTGCTGTCCTGCAAGGAGAGCTGTTGAGTGTCACCCCTGACAATCTCCAGACCAACTCTAACATTCTCCTTCAGTGCAGCCTTTTTTATAGTATGAGTGAAGTGAGTTTTACACGATGTATGCAGAAACGTATGCGACCTATAACCGCACACTACACAAGACAACAGGATGACATTTGAGTTCAAAAGGACATACACACATACACAGAGGTGATCAATTAAATCAATTCAATCAAGTGGGCATAGACAGTCACACAATAGGAAGTAAGCAAATAAGGAAACCTGCTGTTAAGCCAGCTACATCCAAAGTTTCTGTATGAGCTGACACATGTACAAGGAAAGGCAAAGTTCACAAATGAAAACACAATTAGGTCTGTAACATAAAGCAGTATAAACACATTGAGCATTACTAGCAAAGTAAAATCTCTAACATCCTCCATTATTGCTAACAGCTCTCATAATCCAAGACTGCTATTTAATACTATTGACTCTGTCATTAATCCATGCCCTACTGTCCTCTTCTGCAACCTGCGAGGAGTTTGTGTCTTTTTTCACTGATAAAAGTGGCATCTGTCAGGCAGAATATCTGTAATATGAATTTATCTTTTGATGATGTCTGTGCTCCTCCGGCACAGACTGCTGTATTTGAGCGGTTTGAGACCATTTCTTTGTTTTCTTTTACTAAGGTGGTTAGTGGCATGAAACCCACGAACTGCCCCTTAGATATTATTCCAGCCAAGTTTTTGAAGGAGGTTCTGAGCTCCGTTCGGTCAAGTCTGCTTGTGTTTATAAACACTTGTCTTGGCTCAGGGTCTGTTCCAGCTGCCTTCAAACACGCTATGGTTAGGCCCCTCTTAAAAAAAACAAATCTTGACCCCTCTGTGCTCTCCAATTTTAGACCTGTCTCTCACTTGCCTTTTCTTTCTAAGATTTTAGAAAAAGTTGTTTTTATTCAATTACAGACATTTTTGGAGATCAATTCTATTCTTGATAAATTTCAGTCTGGTTTTAGATCCCGGCATAGCACCGAGTCAGCACTGTTAAAGGTGCACAACGATATTGCCTTGTCTGTGGATGCTGGGAATCCTGCTGTGCTGGTACTGCTCGACCTCACAGCAGCCTTTGATACAGTTGACCATGCAGTCCTTGTATCTCGCCTAGAGCACGTCGGCATCTGTGGCACCGCTTCCAGTGGTTTAGGTCATACCTGGCAAACAGGAGTTTCTCTGTCGCGATTGGTGACCACTGCTCCTCAAAGGCGTCGTTGCCCTGTGGGGTGCCACAGGGATCTATTCTCGGCCCTATTCTGTTTTCAATGTATATGCTACCTCTAGGAGCAATTATAAAAAAGCACAACCTGTCTTTTCACTTTTATGCCGATGACTTGCAGATATATTTGCCCATGAAACCAAACGAAAACACTGCACTTACTAAGCTACTGGACTGCATCACAGATATAAAGCAGTGGCTGTCACAGAACTTTTTGCACTTAAACGACAGCAAAACTGAATGCATTTTGTTTGGTTCTCCATCTATGTCAAATGCTCTCACCACAAACTCTGGCACTCTGGCCCCCCTTTTTAAATCTCATGTTAAAAATCTTGGGGTAACATTTGATAATGGGCTTAAATTAGACAAACAGATTAGCTCTGTTGTCAGTTCAAGCTTTTTTCAGCTCCGTCTTTTGGCCAAAGTCAAGTCCTTTCTCAGTCGGCAGGATCTCGAGAAGGCAATCCATGCTTTCATCAGTTCAAGACTGGACTACTGCAATGCCCTTTACGTTGGCCTCAGTCAGTCATCAATTTTCGTCTCCAACTTGTGCAGAACGCTGCTGCCCAATTTTTAACAAACACGTCCAGACGTGAACACATTACCCCTGTGTTGTCGTCACTCCACTGGCTTCCAGTCCATTTTAGAATTGATTTTAAACTCCTGCTGTTTGTTTTCAACGCCATTTATGGCTTGGCCCCCTCTTACTTGTCTGAGATTTTAACTTTTCGCAATTGTGGCAGAGCCTTGCGCTCCTCGGGTCAGCTTCTGTTAGAGGTCCCTAGGTCAAGACTTAAACAGTGGGGCGATCGTTCTTTTGCCGTCGCTGCTCCCAGACTGTGGAACAAACTACCCCCTGACATCCGCACCACTACTGACCTCAGCCTTTTTAAAACGAAGCTTAAGACCCACTTTTTTAAATTAGCATTTAATTCTGACTAGGACAATACTGTCTCTTAGGTGTCCTTCTGTCTGCTCCTTTTTATACATTTCTGGAAGGCTTTTAATGTCCTGCAGCGCTGCACCACTACAGCACTTTTAATTGTATCTGTTTGTTCGACATGTGTTTTGTATTGTTTTATGGCTTTGTTGTAAAGCACTTTGGGTACCTTTCGGCTATTGTAAAGGGCTATACAAATAAACTTGATTGATTGATTGATTGATTGATAATATGGGTGTTTTAAGGCTGGTGATAGTCTGTATTTTTTAATCAATAAAACCCATTAAAGACCCAACCACAGCCTGATAAATATTTTCCTCCAATAACACATCAATGAGCATCATCATCATTTTGGTCAGATGTCCGTCACCTTCCGCTTTCTTTGCGTTGTATTTTTATCAGTCCCTCCAGGATTTCACAGACTTTTTTTGAGACTGTTGCTGCCCAAAATGCCTGATTTTGCGGGAGCTTTTGTAAAAAATTGCAATAAAAGTTGCAATGTTTTTTGTATGTTTGTTGCAATGAAGTTGTGGGAGACAGAGAAAGTTGCAAAAAAAGTTGCAATCTTTTTGTATAGTTCATTAAAAACGAATAGGGTGAATTGGTGCAATCGTGACATCGCAAAACTGAGGACTCTGGTTAACTGGTCCTCAGATCTCAGCAGGCTATCTATCTGTGCAGCTAGCTATCTGTCCAATCAGAGTTTTCTGTTACACGATTAAAACAACCTTTGAACGTACACATGTTCCACCAAAACAAGTTCCATACCGAGGCTATTGTGCAGTTACACCGTGGCTCAGTCCGGCGCTTAGCACCGCCCAAGACAATTGTGATTGGTTTAGAGAAATGCCAATAAACCAGAGCATGTTTTCCCATTCAGGAATACCGTGTGGACTAGCCAGACCCTCCTGTGAAGCGCTGTGGAGGAAGGTCTAGCAATGCCAGACTAGGTGTCATTTTCCATGATGACACACACACACACACACACACACACACACACACACACACACACACACACTGATTGGCCTCCCCTTCCACAGACAACAATCCCTGTCTATTGTTATTGCTGCTACTATTGGAGAACAGGTTTTATATCACGGTAACTTTCTTGAATTGACTCTTGTGTGTGTGTATTTGTTTGTGTGTGAGACATGACAGACACAAATGTACTCTATTATAATCTATAACAGTTCTTTCTGATTCTTCTTCCCCAGTGTGAGTCTAAATGGTGCCAGAATGACATCATGGAACTATGTGATCCGGCTGTTTCTCTTGGTAAGTGTCCCCAATGCTGCAATTCTTCCAGCTTGTAGCTCTGCCGGACTGTGGGTCTCTCCGAAGTTTCTTTGTAAAAAGAAGTTTTTCCTCGCCACTGTCGCA
Organism: Etheostoma perlongum; assembly: GCA_026937815.1. Classification (NCBI taxonomy): domain Eukaryota; kingdom Metazoa; phylum Chordata; class Actinopteri; order Perciformes; family Percidae; genus Etheostoma; species Etheostoma perlongum. The sequence goes on along the minus strand of CM049385.1, from coordinate 22,911,923 downwards.
CTAGTTGCTTGCTCTTGAGGGAATTACTAGAATTGTTGGGGCTTTGTAAATTATAGAGTGTGGGCTAGACCTACTCTATTTGTAAAGTGTCTCGAGATAACTTTTGTTATGATTTGATGTTATAAATAAAATTGAATTGAACTGAATTGAGTACTATACAGTATGCAATAATATATAGTATTAAAACACCTTTAATTCTGCTGTCAAATGTTTGTCTGCTAGGTGTTCCTGATTAGGATCGACCTGTCAAAAGAGGGCTGTTACGACTATTTCAACGTGACGGAATGGGTATATTTTTTTTATGTTTTTGCACGACACCAGCATAATGAAAAAGTGAAGGAATTTGATAATTTTTCAGGGGATTTGCTTTGCATGGGGAAAAGATTTTCATCACTGTATCTACTAACTGAGCTATCCAGGCGCCCACACATAGTGGCTTTTAAAAGTCTGAAAAGGTGCTACATAGGGTTGGGTACCGAACCCTGTACTTTTACCGGTACCGATTGAATCGGTATTACCAAGTATTGGTTCACGTGAAATCAAACAGTGCCAAATTTCGGTACCCGAGAGCGCATAAGCACAATCTGTTCTCTCTGCATATTGACAAAGAGCAGAGCACACACACACAAACACACACACACACACACACACACACACACACACACACACACACACACACACACACAGGTGCGGACGGAACAAACTACGTCGGCTCTGCAGTTTTGCTGAAGTCACAGCAATGAAGCAAGTAGTTTCAAGAATGGATGAAGTTTTTCAAAACTTCCCGCAAACACAATTCATTGATATGATATTAAAGCTGCAGTAAGGAGTTTTGAGAAAACGTGGACTTAGCCTAAAAATTTGAACAAGCACACCTTACAGGCTCCTCCCCCTTGCTCTCTGCTGCGCTACAGCCCCCCCTCCACAGCTCCTCGAGCCTGCCGTGAACACGCAGGCTAGTAAGTAGGGCCACCAATGTTTTCCACACAATACAGGGGATTTATTCTGAGGAGGGTTTAGCTGTTGTGTGCTGTGCTTTTAAAACTTTATGTAAAAAATTGCTTATTTAAAATATTTCTATTAAAAGTTTTGTAAATATTTTTCAATAAAAAAAGATTAAAAATGTTTATGTAATCGCTCATTTGTAAGAACAAAAGCAGCACTTTACACAGTACATTACTGAATTACCTTTTGGATCAATTTAAAACAAACTTTCAGTAGGAATGATGAATCACTGAGGAAGCTCACTAAGCCGAGGAATAACAACATCTTAGAAATATGTCTTAGGTTTTATTTTGCATATGGGTAAAATAAATCAGCTTTTTTTGCAAAGTACACACAAGGAAATACTGAACATCTTGATTTGGACTGAAAGACGATTCCTTCACGTGGCTCGGTGTCTGGGGCCATGTCTAACCTGTTGAAGGAGCATAAAGAATTTGTGTCAGACATTTGATTTACAAATTCCATCCTGAGGGGGAAGAAAATGTATGTTTAAAAATAATCAAACATAGAATTCTGCCTTGCCAAACGTTGACAGGGACAGCGCACAATTAAAGTAGTTTCACCATAGCTGCATTTAATTGTGATCAACAAAAACACATTTAGGCTTACTAAATGTGGGTATCTAAACAATATGGCTTATACCGAGGCCGAAGGAGTTAGCTACAACATTCCTGCCGTGCTACAAGCTAACAAGCTAACTGTTAGACTTAGCTAGCAACAAGCTACAGAGTAAAATGAGATTTGCGCTATCACCAGCGATGCTGTAACCATCGCTAGCTTAGTTGTGTAGCTAGTTATTAATAAATGAAACAAATCCAGCAGGGATACTTACATGTCAAGCAGAAATGTGGCTAGCTCTGAATCCGTGTTGAATCCTTTCAGGAGGCGTAGCTCCCTCCACCTCTGAAAAGCCGCTCCGATGTTGACCCTTGTTTTATTTCGAGTTTAATTCTTTCCTTTTAGCTCGCTTTTCATCATCGGTCTTCTTCTGTTTGCCCGTCTTTGTTTTCTGAGCAGGTGTCACTCGAGAAATTGGCAGTTTTACTGAAAAGTTGTTTCTCCGCGATTAGCACAGCTGCAGCACACGGGTAATCTTGAGCTTGAACACGGTACGCGCTGTGCGGGGGGAGGGGGAGGGTTATGAGCAGCGCGTACACGAGAGTGATTGACACTGCTAAGACAGTTCTCCTGGCTCTGATTGGCTGTTTCTGACCGGGAGCGGTGCATTTCTGCAAATGGCAGCAGGGACACAGGGAGGAGCCACAGGAGCTTGATTTTTTCACAGATTATCTGTCTCATATTCTACTGTCAGGACATAGTGACAGTTTTAACAAATATGGAAAAAATATTTTTTTTTACCAAAGTTACCTACTGAAGCTTTAATGGCAAGTCGGAAAGCAGTCCCGGTGCTGTTGACATTACACTTCCTGTGAGACACAAGGGGGTAAGCCTCTCCTTTCTAAGCGTAGCTCCTCTGGAGCCATTTTAATGCTACGAAGCTATCACCCGCCGTTAGCATTGACTGCCATTCATTTTGATGTCACTTTGACAGCAAATAACTTTACATCTGAAACATGTAAAGAATCTATTTGTCCATTTTTTATTTCTAAAGAAACACGACAATGTATAAAAGGCTCCATTACCTTGTATCTCCTGTTATGGCTCTGTAGCAGACGTTTTTGTAAAATTAGGCTAACAATTGTGTCATAACCACGCGACAAATCACCATATTAGGCGGCTGTGGCTCAGCGGTAGAGCGGTTGCCTGCCAATTCGAAGGTTGGTGGTTCAATCCTTGGCCCTGCAGTCCCATGTCGAAGTGTCCTTGGGCAAGACACTGAACCCTGAGTTGCCCCCGATGCTGTGCATCGGAGTGTGAATGTGTGTGCATGTTTATCTGATGAGCAGGTGGCACCTTGTACGGCAGCCTCGGCCACAGTGTATGAATGTGTGTGAATGGTGAATGTATCCTGTATGATGTAAAAGCGCTTTGAGTAGTCGTTAAGACTAGAAAAAACGCTATATAAATACAGCACATTTACATATTGCCAGAAGAAGCTCACAGACAGTTTCGAATTATTAGCTGTTTAGGTTTAATTATTAATGTTAACTAGCATGTTAGTTAGCAAAAATTAGCGTGTGTCTATGTTATCTCCTAACATATACCTACCTCTCTGTCTCTGCTGATTGGGAATGATTGAGATTTCTCTTGGCACAGCTACCAGAAGACTTACAACTTTCAGACAGGTTGCCCACATCACATCTTCATCGTCAAACTCAGTTGGAGGCTGCGCAGTAACGCTTAGCCATCACCGGAAAAGTGCTTCTAATATCCTTCACTGGTCTCCGTCCAGAGCAATGGGATCTGTTGGTCCATTTCTTTAACTGTCTATGGTGAGACAAGCAGGCACAACAGTGGTTCCAATGCCCTGGGGACCATGTGACAGGCTGAGGTTGTAAGGCAAGGCAATTTTATTACTATAGCACCTTTTAGCAACAAGGCAATTTAAAGAGCTTTGCATGAAACATTAAAGTCATGATGAAAATAAAACAGGCTATAAAATATACAAATACAAGAATAGAAGTTGAATAATTCTTCAGTTGAATAGGTTGTAGGGACCGGTTTGGGATGAGAGAGGGAGGGTTTTTATTTTTATTTAATTTCTGTCAGTTTAAAGTATTCTAAGTAAATAACACAATGTTCTAGGATAAATAGGTTTGGAATTATTTTACAACTGAAATAATTGTTTTGTAATTACAGAGGGAAAGTAACAGAAAAAGTACCATTGTGTACTGGGAACCGAATTTCAGGTATCGGTATTGGTACTGATATTGGTTCAGATGCAAAAGGTACCCAAGCCTTGTGCTACATTGTGTGTACATACAAGTGTATGACCCCTAAAGGCTCTGAACAACCACACAGGTGTTTTCAGTTAATCTGGCTGATTAATTCAATTTCAATTCAATTTTATTTATTATTATTTATATAGATTCATAATAAGAGTTATCTTGAGACAATTTACAGATAAAGTAGGTCTAGAACACACTCCATAATTTACAAGTAATTAATAATTAGAACAAGAGTTCTAGTAGTTTCCTCCAGAGCAAGCAACGGTGCGACAGTGGCGAGGAAAAACTTCCTTTTAGGAAGAAACCTGGGACAGACCCAGGCTCTTGGTAGGCGGTGTCTGACGATCGGTTGGGGTTAAAATGAAGAGTGGAAATAACAGTCACAAAAAATAGTAGTTTGTAGTAGTTCCTTGTAGTAGTTCATGGCATAGCAGGGCACTGTGTGGCATTACAAGGCACAGCAGGACGTAGCCGGGCACAGCAGAGCGTAGCAGGATGTAGCAGGGCACAGCAGGACGTGTAGCGGGACCATGGCGACAGCTGCTACCATGATTTTGGAGCCTCCCTGATCCAAGGAAACATGCTGGGCGAAAAAGAACATAAGGACTCCGGGGAATGACTCCCCAGAGCTAGGTTAGTAACAAGCATTTCTGGGACATGGATGCACACAAAATGGAAAGATAGAAAGATAGAGGAAAGAGGAGCTCAGTGTGTCGAAGGAAGCCCCCGAGCTGTCTAAAACTATTACAGCATAACTAAGAGAGACAGGGTAAAGAGAGGAGCCTGGTTAGGCTAGAACTCTCCCCAACCGTATCGGGCTGTATGCCCTGCCTCCCTTTAGTTTTATTATATTATTGATTATATGATAGATAAATCTGACAACTATGACGAGAAGCAGGTGGGCCGGGTTAGGCGGACGCTGCGACTCCTCACTCCCTAACAATATTCAATTAAATTTTATTTATATAGTGCTAAATCATAACAACAGTTATCTCTTTGCGCTTTTCATAGATGAGCAGGTCTAGACCGTACTCTGTTATGTTATAGAGAGAGAGGTGCTCAGTGCATCATGGGAAGTCTCCCAGCAGTCTAGGCCTATAGCAGCGTAACTAACTAACTAACTAACTAACAAACTATAAGTTTTATCAAAGAGGAAAGTCTTAAGCATACTCTTAAATGTGGAGACGGTGTCTTCCTCCTAAACCCAGTGTGGAACTTGGTTCCACAGGAGAGGAGCCTGATAGCTGAATGCTCTGGCTCCCGTTCTACTTTTAGAGTCTAGGAACCACAAGTAACAATGCATTCTGGGAGCGCAGTGCTCTGGTGGGGTAGTAAGGTACTATGAGCTCTTTAAGATAAGATGGTGCCTGATCATGAAGAGCTTTGTAGGTGAGAAGAAGGATTTTAAATTCTATTCTGGATTTTACAGGAAGCCAATGCAGAGAAGCTAAAACAGGAGAGATGTGATCTCTTTTCCTGGTTCCTGTCAGAACACGTGCTGCAGCATTCTGGATCAGCTGAAGAGTCTTTATGGACTTTTTCGAGCAGCCTGATAATAAAGAATTGCAGTAATCCAGCCTAGAAGTAACAAATGCATGGACTAGTTTTTCTGCATCATTTTTAGACAGGATATTCCTGATTTTTGCAATATTACGTAGGTGAAAAAAGGCGATCCTTGAAATTTGTTTTATGTGGGAATTAAAGGACATGTCCTGATCAAAGATAACTCCAAGATTCCTCACAGTGGTGCTGGAGGCCAGGGTGATGCCATCCAGAGTAACAATATTTTTGGATAATGCGTCACGGAGGTGCTTAGGCCCCAGAGCAATAGCTTCAGTTTTATCTGATTAGACCTCTTCCCATGACTGTGTGAGCAGGGGCGGATCTACAGGGTGGCAGCTGCCCCCCAATGTAAGGCCTCGCCCTCCCTGCTGTTCCCCTAACTTTAGTGTTCAGGGTAAAGAGAGGCCCCTGGTCAGGCTAGAACTCTCCCCTCAAGGATCCGGCATACTGCCCTGCCTCCCTCTAGTTTTATTATATTATTGATATGGTCAATGAATCCAATGACTATGACGAGAAGCAGGTGGGCCAGGTTAGGCGGACGCTGCGACTCATCACTCCATAACTATACGCTTTATCAAAGAGAAGAGTTTTAAGTTTACTCTTAAATGTGGTGACAGTGTCTGCCTCCTGAACCCAGAGAGGAGCCTGATAGCTGAAGGCTCCCACTCTACTTTTAGAGACTCTAGGAACCACAGTGCTCTAGTGGGACAATAAGGCACTATGAGCTCTTCAATATATGATAGTGCCTGACCATTTAGAGCTTTTAGGTCAGGAGAAGGGTTTTTTTTTATTGAAGGAATTGCACAATACAAGTTATATACAGTATGTCAAACAATACATGTCCCTTCAAGTAAAACACAAGTAAAATAACAATAAAAAATGTCTCCCATACTTCAGGCAGTACTTTAAGATTCTCAAAATATGTCACAAAGGGTTGCCATTTTAAGTAAAATTTCTGCACCGAACCTTTCAATGTGAATTTGACTTTTTCTAGTTTAAGAAAAAATAAAACATCACTTAACCACGCGGCCACCGCTGGTGGGGTAGCGGATGTCCAAACCAATAAGATCCTACGACGGGCAAGAAGTGATGTAAAGGCAACAATGTCCGATTGGACTCGAGTTAAATTTAAGCTCTCATTTGAGATACCAAATATTGCAATCAACGGGCAAGGCTTAATTTGAATTTTTATGACTTCTGATAACGTTTGGAAAACAGATGACCAAAATTTATTTAGACGGGGCACAACCAAAAGGTGTGTGTTAAATCAGCAGGAGAGAGGGAACATCTATTTCAACTCCCGTCCGTTCCCGGATATACGGTATTTCTGCCAACCTAGCCCTACTGAAATGAGCTTTATGCACTACTTTAAACTGAATGAGCCCCAAGCATGCACAAGATGAAGATGAGTTAATCCTTTGTAGTGCATCCTCCCAGAGTCTGTCCGACAACTCAACCAACAACTCCCCTTCCCACCCGATCTTAATTTTTGAAAGGTCATGTTTTTCCAGAGACAGTAATTGAGAATATAACCTTGATATATGTGTGTGTGTGTGTGTGTGTGTGAGAGTAAGAGAGAGACTTGTTTCAGCCGAGTACTTGGCTCATCCCTAATTTCTGGCATATATTATCAAAACTATCAAACCCTCCTTCACAGTACAAGTTTTTAAAACAGGAGAGCTGCTTTCTGCTCCACTGCGTAAATGTTAAGTCAAGAGAGGAGGCTGAAAATTACAGATAGGGCTTAGTGGGGAGGGAGAGGTGAATTTGTAATGATTTTGGAACTGGTCCCAGATTCTAAGAGTGGACAGTACTATGGGATTGGAGGTAAACCTAGACCATTTAATGGGCAGGGAGGAGTACACCAAAGCAGGGAGGGATGAAGAGTGGCAAGAGTGCACCTCAAGTCTACATCAGTCAGTGTTTGGCACGTGGAGCCAAAATAGAATTTTCTGAAAGTTAGCTGCCCAATAGTAGTGGATAAAACTGGGGAGAGCTAGTCCCCCAACACTCTGAGCATGGCTCCTCTCTCAGTAAGTGATTTGTGTTCTACCTGTATACAATTATTTATGGCTCACCTTGAGAAAAAAAAAATGTATGTAAAATAAATCAGAGTGGCTGGCCTAATTGAAATAAACTGTATCAATAAGTATTTCAACACCCTGCTATTTTGCAAGTACTCCCACTTAGAAATCATGGAGGGGTCTGAAATTGTCATCGTAGGTGCATGTCCACTGTGAGAGACATAATTTAAAAAATAAAATCCAGAAATCACAATGTATGATGTTTTAACTATTTATTTGTATGATACAGCTGCAAATAAGTATTTGAACACCTGAGAAAATCAATGTTAATATTTGGTACAGTAGCCTTTGTTTGCAGTTCCAGAGGTCAAACTTTTCCTGTAGTTTTTCACCAGGTTTGACACACTGCAGAAGGGATTTTGGTCCACTCCTCCACACACATCTTCTCTAGATCAGTCAGGTTTCTGGGCTGTCGCTGAGAAACACAGAGTTTGAGCTCCCTCCAAAGATTCTCTAATGGGTTTAGGTCTGGAGACTGGCATGGCCACGCCAGAACCTTGATATGCTTCTTACAGAGCCACTCCTTGGTTCTCCTGGCTGTGTGCTTTGGGTCATTGTCATGTTATAAGACCCAGCCTCAACTCATCTTCAATGCTCTAACTGAGGGAAGGAGGTTGTTTTCCTAAACATGGCCCCGGTCATCCTCTCCCTTAATACATGCAGTCACCCTGTCCCATGTGCAGAAAAACACCCCGAAAGCATGATGCTACCCCCCTCCCCCCCCCATGCTTCACAGTAGGGATGGTGTTCTTGGGATGGTACTCATCATTCTTCTTCCCAAATGTGCAGTGGAAAATGACCAAAAAGTTCTATTTTGGTCTCATCCCCCTCCCCCTGGATCATTCAAATGGTCAAACAGTAGGGATGGTGTTCTTGGGATGGTCTTTTCATCATGCTTCTTCCTGCAAATAGGCGGGTTTGTTGGAATGACCACTAAAATGTACTGTAGTTTGCTGAAAATCATGTCAATCAACCAGACATATTTTGTTTATGGAAAATGGCTCCGACAGGATTTTGACAGCGAGGGCAGTGACAAACGGGACCCTTTCGGATCCCATGCGCCGACATACCGCCGGTCAAAATGCTCCTCTGTCGGAGCCATTTTCTCGTCGTCATTCAAAAAATCATAAACAAACGCACATGTATGTCTGGTTGATTGACATGATTTTCAGCAAACTCAATTTTAGTGGTCACATGGCTTTAAATGGCCAACAAACTCATGTGTATTTGAACCAATGACAGTGCGTTCACTGCTGCACGCTGGGCCATGAAAAGACCGCCAAAATGCTGCGCCACGCAGCAGCCGGCCAAATGTGCTGATGTTTAAGCAGCACCAAAGGTTAAGACGGGCCTTGCCATGTGCTGGTTTAAGCAGAGGAACCTTCCGTGCCATGCATGATTTCAAACCATGACTTCTTAGTGTATTACCAACAGTAACCTTGGAAACGGTGGTCCCAGCTCTTTTCAGGTCAGTGACCAGCTCCTCCCGTGTAGTTCTGGGCTGATTTCTCACCTTTCTTAGGATCATTGAGACGCCACAAGGTGAGATCTTGCATGGAGCCCCAGTCCGAGGGAGATTGACAGTCATGTTTAGCTTCTTCCATTTTCTAATGATTGCTCCTACAGTGGACCTTTTTTCACCAAGCTGCTTGGACATGTCCCCGTTGCCCTTTCCAGCCTTGTTGAGGTGTACAATTTAGTCTCTATTGTCTTTGGACAGCTCTTTGGTCTTGGCCATGTTAGTAGTTGGATTCTTACTGATTGTATGGGGTGGACAGGTGTCTTTATGCAGCTAACGACCTCAAACAGGTGCATCTAATTTAAGATAATAAATGGAGTGGAGGTGGACATTTTGAAGGCAGACTAACAGGTCTTTGAGGGTCAGAATTGTAGCTGATAGACAGGCGTTCAAATACTTATTTGCAGCTCTATCATACAAATAAATAGTTAAAAAATCATACATTGTGATTTCTGGATATTTTTTTTAGATCTCTCACAGTGGGCATGCACTTACAATGACAATTTCAGACCCCTCCATGATTTCTAAGTGGGAGAACTTGCAAAATAGCAGGGTGTTCAAATACTTATTTTCCTCACTGTATATCTTTTCTTAGTTCTTGTCAGAACACGTTTTGCAGCCTTCTGGATCAGCTAACTATAGTTCATAATAATTATAGCAGTTGGTATGATGGACAGTGGCAATTATAGTAACAATAAAGATAATGGAACTATGAGTATAAGCAGTTAAGGGTGTAGCAGGGTGTTGCGGGGCATTTTAGGGCATAGCAGTGTGTTTACATATGGAGGTTCCCACACACCGTCTTCCCCTGCTACCCTGCCAAGATCTCTCACTACCCCTTTGCCACCCTGTGTAAAATGTTCTAGATCTGCCACTGTATGTGGGTGTGTATAGATTAATTGATTGGCATCTCCCTGAATCTCCTGTTAGTTCTGTTAGGCTGGACAAATGACAGCTTTACCATTCGTATTTATTCGTGCCTGGGGCACGTTGTAAAGTGTTGTGCACCGCATTTCCTAGGAAATGTCTTCAGTATATATGTGGCATTCAGGCCAACGCTTATTAGTTTTTACTGAGGACACACATCTTTGAAAGTGCAATATATAATACTGACAGCTAGCGTTTAAAATAGTTATCTCCCCCGGACCCTCCTCCCCAGACTCGAAGTTCACAGGGGTTGCCAGTTTGAGAATGTAGCATTCAACAATGTTGCTAGACTCTAGTCTCACATAGCCAGACATTAATCCACAGTGCAGCGGGTTAACTAACATTAGACGCTGGCTACATTGATGTATCTCGGCTTAAAATAACTGTAGCAACCGCTAAAACATCATGACCTCGTCGTTCTCTCTACCCAATTCACAGACACACTTTCTCTGCTTAAAATGACGGCAACACCCGCTAAAACACCACAAACTCACAGTCCTCTCTACTTAATTTACAGCCAACCTTTCTTGGCTTAAGATGACTCACCCTCTGTCGTCTATGGCTGCTGAACAGGCTTCACAGTTGTTTTGTGTAAAGAAATATAAAAAAGTCAACATGCTAAAGGGCATTCATTCTGCAAAACAAGGACACACCAAGGCCCTAAGTAAAAGCAATCTTTTATGATAATATTTTATATACAGTGAGGAAAATAAGTATTTGAACACCCTGCTGTCCACTGTGAGAGACATAATCTAAAAAAAAATCCAGAAATCACTATGTATGATTTTTTAACTATTTATTTGTATAATACAGCTGCAAATAAGTATTTGAACACCTGTCTATCAGGTACAATTCTGACCCTCAAAGACCTGTTAGTCTGCCTTTAAAATGTCCACCTCCACTCCATTTATTATCCTAAATTAGATGCACCTGTTTGAGGTCGTTAGCTGCATAAAGACACCTGTCCACCCCATACAATCAGTAAGAATCCAACTACTAACATGGCCAAGACCAAAGAGCTGTCCAAAGACACTAGAGACAAAATTGTACACCTCCACAAGGCTGGAAAGGGCTACGGGGAAATTGCCAAGCAGCTTGGTGAAAAAAGGTCCACTGTTGGAGCAATCATTAGAAAATGGAAGAAGCTAAACATGACTGTCAATCTCCCTCGGACTGGGGCTCCATGCAAGATCTCACCCCGTGAGGTCTCAATGATCCTACAAAAGGTGAGAAATCAGTCCAGAACTACACGGGAGGAGCTGGTCAATGACCTGAAAAGAGCTGGGACCACCGTTTCCAACGTTACTGTTGGTAATACACTAAGACGTCATGGTTTGAAATCATTCACGGAAGGTTCCCCTGCTTAAACCAGCACATGTCAAGGCCCGTCTTAAGTTTGCCAATGACCATTTGGATGATCCAGAGGAGTCATGGGAGAAAGTCATGTGGTCAGATGAGACCAAAATAGAACTTTTTGGTCATAATTCCACTGACTGTGTTTGGAGGAAGAAGAATGATGAGTACCATCCCAAGAACACCATCCCTACTGTGAAGCATGGGGGTGGTAGCATCATGCTTTGGGGGTGTTTTTCTGCACATGGGACAGGGCGACTGCACTGTATTAAGGAGAGGATGACCGGGGCCATGTATTGCAAGATTTTGGGGAACAACTTCCTTCCCTCAGTTAGAGCATTGAAGATGGGTCGAGGCTGGGTCTTCCAACATGACAATGACCCAAAGCACACAGCCAGGATAACCAAGAAGTGGCTCTGTAAGAAGCATATCAAGGTTCTGGCGTGGCCTAGCCAGTCTCCAGACCTAAACCCAATAGAGAATCTTTGGAGGGAGCTCAAACTCCGTGTTTCTCAGCGACAGCCCAGAAACCTGACTGATCTAGAGAAGATCTGTGTGGAGGAGTGGGCCAAAATCACTTCTGCAGTGGGTGCAAACCTGGTGAAAAACTACAGGAAACGTTTGACCTCTGTAATTGCAAACAAAGGCTACTGTACCAAATATTAACATTGATTTTCTCAGGTGTTCAAATACTTATTTGCTGCTGTATCATACAAATAAATAGTAAAAAAAATAATACATTGTGATTCCTGGAAAGTAATGGAAAGTAAAACTTCTATTCAGAATCTCATTGGCGTCCATTTCGGCGTCTTGCGCACGCTATCCACACAAACCGTAACATTACTACTCTTTGGCTTGCTCACAAACCCAAATAAGTGTATCTGCTGTTTTGTTTCCGGTCTAGCTAGATCTGGTGTGGTGTTGTAGTTTTTCTAAAGTTACTAGTTGTTGCAACAGCATGTGAAAAACTAGTTTTGCTAGGCCAAAAACAACGTTAATGTCGCAATAAAGAAATTGACGCTGTTAAAATGGGTTTGACTTAACACTGTTAATAACTTGTTTAACTGACAACACTAATATATATATATTTCTGCACTAGCATTAAATAAAGGGAGAGGGATTTAGTTGAGTGTAGCTACTTTAGTTTCTGGTTAGCCCTCAACTCATTTTTGCTCTTTTGTGTTTGGACACTGAATGTTCGGTAACCATGGAGATGGTGCTAGTTTTACAGTGTGAGTGTCAGCCGTTCTTTTAATACATCCACTGTGTCAGCTCGAAAGTTACTTTTATGTGTGTGTGTGTGTGTGTCACTCTTTCCCTCTTCTCCTTCTCTCTGACCGCACTTCTTCTTCTGTGCTCCTTTTTTTTGTTTGGACTGTTGCCTTCTGTTCCTCTCCTTTTTTTAAACCTCTACAATCTCCTCTCCCTATTATTTTCCCTATATACACTTTCTTCATCACCTTGACTCTTTAGACTGTCACTACGAATTTGAAACTGAATCACAAATGGAAACTACAACTAGTAAACTGAGCTGCTCAGAATGGACATGCAGTGAACTGGGACCAACAAGTTGGGAACCACTGGCCGAATTACTGTGTACTTAATATACAGTAAGACCTTGAAACGTTTGGAATGTTTTATTAGGGAAAAAGTCATTAGTTATTAATACGCAGTATACCATGGAATAATGTGACTTTTTTGCACTATCCTTTGCTGCTACAACATTGTGAAGTTCCTCATTGTGGGATTATAGTTTTATTTCCATTGCTTAAGCACTATTTTGAAAACGACCCGTTTTTTCAAAACACTACACACAATTAGCACAACCACACATCCAATTAGCAGAACATCACAGACCCTTTGCAAAATTAAACACTCTTTCTAAAACTATACACTATTTATAAAAAAAACATTTTGTTGTTGCATGAAATGTTAAAATTTAAAACAGCACATTGTAATTTTTGCATCTATTATCAAAGTATTTATTAGTAATACAGTGGAAATTAGTAGAAATGTGAATATTTGGTTAGCATGTTGATTTACAGTATTGTCAGTTGTACAACAGTTGGAGCCCATACATGTTTTGTTAACACAACTACAACACTTTTTTGTGTGTTGTAGTTGTATGTGACAATTTTAGCTGCTCTCAGTGCCCTCTCGGACGGAGTGCACTTTGAAGCCAAACTGCTGTGGTTTATTTTGAAGGTTTATCTGCCTCTTGTGCGATGGTGCCACTGTGTTTTAATCCTCTGGTTAATGTAATTTTTCCCACCGTGCGCTACATTAACATCGGGGCTCCACAGGGGACTGTCCTCTCTCTCTTCTTCTTTACCATCTACACCACAGACTTCAACTACAACACATAGTCCTTCCATCTTCAGAAGTTTTCTGATGACTCTGCTGTGGTTGGATGTATCAGCGAGGGTGAGAAGGGTGAGAAGGCTGAGTACAGCGCTGTGGTGGGGGACTTTGTCACATGGAGAGAGCAAAACCATCTACAGCTCAACGTCACAAAGACTAGAGCTGATTGTGGATCTAAGGAGAGACAAGACACCAGTGAGTCCTGTTTCCATCCAGGGAGTCAGTGTGGACATGGTGGAGGACTACAAATACCTGGGAGTGCACTTGGACAATAAACTGGACTGGGCCAAGAACACTCAAGCCCTCTACAGGAAGGGCCAATGCCGTCTCAATTTTCTGAGGAGGCTGAGGTGCTTCAACATCTACCGGACGATGCTGAGGATGTTTTATGAGTCTGTGGTGGCCAGTGCTATTGTGGAAATTGCGGCAAGATGCAAGAGACAATTTCTCACGTTGAGCACACGAAATGCGTGGCTCGTTTATTAACAGGAGAAAACCAACAACACGCAGAATAAGGCGCTGAGCCTCTGCCAACCTCATAACGTCCCACGTCATCACGCATCACAACATTTAAAGGGGCCGTGTTCCCTGAACAGTTATCATTAACTGCGGTGACTCAAGGGCAGTAAATTACATGTCTAATTAAATGTGTGTGGAACAACACTTAGCAAAATGGTGAATTATGTATGTCAGAATCACTACACACGTCCCCCCCAGAATTCACCATATCAGAAGAAGAATTAAACAGTCAATGGGTAGGTGGGCGTATTAACCGGCCACAACGGCTGCGCCGCTGCGGAGGCCCAACCGCGGCTGGTGCCTCGTCATGACACGGGTGTGGGGCACAAGCGGTGGGAGGCTCGGGAGGGGGCGGGTTTTGGGGTGGGGGCAGAGCCGGAGGCCGACCACGTCGCGGGGGATTGGCCAGGTTGTGGGCCTCCTGGCGGACGAAAACATAGTCAGTTGTCTGAAGCCCAGCGGGGATGTGTGACTGAGGAAGTCCGTGACGCGAAGTGGGGACAGGCACAAAAAGCCTGGCATTGTCCAGTAAAGTAGACCGCTGGAGAGATGCAGACCAGGGAACCGTGGCACTAGGGACAAAATCCCCTAGAACCTGCAGCGGCTGTCCATAAACCAGCTCCGCTGAAGAGGACTGAAGGTCCTCTTTTGGCGCAGTCCTGATGCCCAGCATCACCCATGGGAGCTTGTCAACCCAGTTGCTGTCTTTAAGGCTGGCACGCAGGGCAGCCTTCATTGACCTATGAAAACGTTCACAGAGTCCGTTAGCCTGCGGGTGATATGCGGTCGTGCGGTGGAGCTTCACTCCAAGGCTCCGTGCGACAGCATTCCACAGCTCAGACGTGAATTGCGCTCCCCGGTCAGAGGAGATGTCTGATGGAGTGCCAAAACGGGCAACCCAAGTGCCGATAAATGCCCGTGTCATCTCGACCGCCGTCACTGACGTCAGTGGCACAGCCTCAGGCCAGCGGGTGGTCCTGTCAACCATGGTAAACAGGTATGTGAACCCGTTGGAGGAGGGCAGGGGACCGACCAGATCAACGTTCACATGGTCAAAACGTCTCTCTGGAACGGGGAACAACTCTAACGGGGCTTTAGTGTGGCGGTTCACTTTGGCCCGTTGGCAGTAAAGACACGTGTGGGCCCAGTCCCTAACATCCTTCTTGAGGCCATGCCAAACAAACTTTGCTGCAACCAGTTTTTGTGACGCTTTAGAACCTGGGTGGGAGAGACCATGAATGGCATCAAAAACTTTACGTCTCCATCTCGTGGGGACGAGTGGCCGAGGACGTCCTGTGGAGACGTCACGCTGGAGTGTGGTGCCGCCATCGCCAAAAATAACCTTCTCAACTTGTAGCCCTGTAGTCGAGGTCCTCAGGAGTTCCACGTCCCGGGTCTGTGGTCTGATCCGTTGCCATGTGGTTGTAATCCAAACCAAGATGGACTGCCCCTGCTACGGCCCATGACAGGCAGTCCGCCACGTGGTTGCTCTTCCCGGGCAACGTGCTGCAAGTCCGTAGTGAACTCCGAAATGTAGGACAGATGACGTTGCTGGCGGGCGGACCACGGCTCAGCCAACTTGGCCATGGCAAAAGTCAGCGGCTTGTGGTCCACAAAAGCAGTGAAATGTCGGCCTTCCAGCAGGAAACGAAAATGTCTGACGGCGAGGTAGAGACCCAACAGCTCTCGGTCGAAAGTGCTGTACTTCCTCTCACTGGGGCGTAACTGACGGCTAAAGAAAGCCAGCGGCTGCCAGGCCCCACCCACCCACTGCTCGTAGACAGCCCCAACAGCGTAGTCCGAGGCATCTGAGGTGATGGCGATGGGGGCTGTAGGAGAAGGGTGAGCCAGCAGGGTGGCGTTCGCCTTGTCCCGGCTCTCCGTCCAGTCCACAGCTTGCTTGGGTTTACCTTTCAAAGCCTCATGCAAGGGCTGCATGAGCTGAGCGGCGCGAGGAATGAAGCGGTGGTAAAATTCACCATGCCCAGGAACTCCTGCAGGGATTTGACAGTGAGGGGGCGTGGAAACTGTGCGACCGCCTCCACTTTAGAAGGGAGGGGGACTGCCCCGTTCTCAGTGACTCTGTGTCCCAGGAAGTCAATGGTGGAGAGACCAAACTGGCACTTGGCATGGTTGATAATTAGTCCATGTTGGCTAAGCCGCTCAAACAGGGTGCGAAGGTGTGCCAGGTGTTGAGATTTGGATGTGCTCGCCACCAGAATGTCATCCAAGTACACAAAAAGAAAAGGCAAGTCCCGCAAAACTGAGTCCATGAGGCGTTGAAAAGATTGAGCTGCGTTTTTAAGTCCGAACGGCATGCGCAGGAACTCAAACAGACCAAACGGCGTGATCACTGCTGTTTTGGGAATGTCCAGGTGGTGTACTGGCACCTGATGATATCCCCGGACAAGGTCCACTTTGGAAAAGATTACCTTTTCAAGTGCGCGGAGAAATCCTGTATGTTCGGGACTGGGTAGCGGTCAGGTGTTGTAGCCTCATTAAGCCGTCGGCAGTCGCCACACTGGCGCCAGCCGCCGCCAGGTTTAGGGGCGATGTGGAGGGGTGACGCCCACGGGCTGTTGGAACGGCGGACTATACCCAGGCGTTCCATATTTGCAAACTCAGCCTTTGCAACGGCAAACTTGGTCGGGTTGAGGCGCCGAGCGCGGGCGTAAACGGGCGGACCCGTAGTGGTGATATGATGCTCCACACCATGCTTCACGGCAGATGCAGAGAAAGTGGGCTGCGTGAGGGCTGGAAAACCGGCCAGCAGACGGTGGAAGTCATCCACAACTGAGATCATGCTAGACAGTCTTACGGAATCCCCCCCGCCGAGTATGCACGTATAAGAGCAAAAAGTGACAGCATCAATCAAACGGCGGTTCTTTACATCCACCAACAGTCCATGTGCACACAAAAAATCGGCGCCGAGGAGGGGAATGGCAACCTTGGCTGTAACAAAATCCCAGCCAAACCGCTGTCCTTCGAAACACAATTCCACGTACCGCGTCCCATATGTGCGGATGGGGCTGCCATTTGCAGTGGGGTCCGTGGCCGCCGGTCACCATGTCCAAATGGGATGCAGGCAGGACGCTCCTCTGTGCCCCCGTGTCGCACAGAAAACGTCGTCCGGAGATGTTGTCACAGATGAAAAGCAGCCTGCCCAAGCGGCCGACGCTCATGGCCACTATTGAGCGCCGGCCCCGGCGTTTTCCGACCCGCTAAAACTGCATGGCATGCACTGACATTTGCTAGCCTTGGGTCCAAACTTCGCATGGTAGAAACACAAGCCTGAAGGCCGTTGTGGACCTGAAGACTGCCGCTGGCGAGAAGTGGTTGCAGCAATGAGTGTGGAGTCGTCCAGTGTCACAGGAGCGATGTGCGCGGGAAAAGTCGCCGCCACACAATTTCCCTGACTCGCCAGGAAAAACTTATCAGCCTCCTGGCCAGTCTCCGACAGTCAATGATTGTAGTGTTAGCTAGTGCAGCTCTAACTTGGGAAGGCAGCTGACGCAGGAAAAGCTGAACGAACAGAAAATCGGGTCTGTGTTCACCCAAAAGGTCCAGCATGCGGTCCATGAGCTCAGACGGTTTGCTGTCACCCAGTCCTTGAAGAGAGAAAAGCCGACTGGCTCTCTCGGCGTCCGACAGTTCAAACGTTTTCAACAGGTGGGCCTTGAGTGCTGCATACTTCCCAGTTGCCGGAGGGTTTTTTAGCAAGCTCACCACCCTGGACGCCGTTGAATTTCCGAGGGCAGACACAACGTAGTAGTACTTTGTTGTATCCGCGGTGATCTCCCGCAACGCGAACTGCGCTTCTGTCTGGGCAAACCATGCAGACGCCGATGATTCCCAGAATTCGGGGAGTTTGAGGGTGACAGCGTTTGCGGTCATGACAGTGACGTGTCTCTGGATCCGTCACCAGTGTGGAAATTGCGGCAAGATGCAAGAGACAATTTCTCACGTTGAGCACACGAAATGCGTGGCTCGTTTATTAACAGGAGAAAACCAACAACACACAGAATAAGGCGCTGAGCCTCTGCCAACCTCATAACGTCCCACGTCATCACGCATCACAACATTTAAAGGGGCCGTGTTCCCTGAACAGTTATCATTAACTGCGGTGACTCAAGGGCAGTAAATTACATGTCTAATTAAATGTGTGTGGAACAACACTTAGCAAAATGGTGAATTATGTATGTCAGAATCACTACACTATCCTGTTTGCAGTTGCAACAGGGGCAACAGGCTGAAGGTAGCGGACGCTAACAAACTGATCCGCAAGGCCAGTGAGCTGGTCTCTCTGTTGGTGCTGTCAGAGAGGATGATGCTGCATGTCATCTTGAACAATGTCTCCCACCCACTCCATGGCTTGCTGCTCAAACAGAGGAGCACTTGGGGTGGCAGTAGCTCAGTCCTTAGGGAGAGGAACCGGAGGGTCGCTGGTTCAAGTCCCCGTACGGACCAAAGTGTGGTGGTGGAGTGGTAGCTGTAGAGGTGCTAGTTCAGAAAAACTCACATAAAGCGTGGAGGTTGTTGATATGGCTAGGTAAGATGCATGTAAATTTTTGCGCCCAACACTGTTGAAATTTACACCTATATTTTGATTTATTTGCAGGAATTTTTTGCCATTTTATCGTCTGAACTTTTCTTGAAGATTGCGCAGAGATCAACTGCAAAACAAAAATGGGTTAAACATTGTGGTGGGTGGATTGTGTGAACAGGATGCGTTTCATACAAGATCTGGCAACTGGTCAACATTAGGCCAACATATTTGTCCGATTATTTATAAAGGAGTTTGGGCCATGCAAATTACGGGAGTTTCCCGGGAGAAATAACAAACCAGGAGGGGATGTCTCCATTTTCAAATACAGCTCCGTTCATACCTTACCAACAGATCTCACTTCATCTCTCTCCATAACCACACGTTTGCCACAGCCACAGTCACTCAAGGCATTCCCCAAGGCTCCGTACTCTGCCTCCTCCTTTTCATCATCTACATCCTCCCCCTTGGTCAGCTAATCGCCACTTCAACCTGGAATTCTACTGTTATGTCAATGAAACCCAGATCTACTGTACCTCAGCACCAAATGTCCCCACAATCCCCCCCTGTCCCACATCAACTCTTGTATGTCAGCTATTAAAACCTGAATGCAACGCAACTTCCTCAAACTCAACAGCAATAAAACAGAATTCCTCCTCACTCAGAAAAAAGACTCTCACCATCAACGGCATCATTGTCTCCCCCTCTCCCCAGTACCCCAAACTTGGCGTGATCTTTGATTTCACCCTCTCCCTTAGGCCCCACATTTGTCATGTCATTAAAACCTCTTTTCACCTCTGCAACATTGCCAAAATCAGACCCTCTCTAACACTCCCTGCTGCTGAAGGACTTATTTACGCGTTCATCTACTCCCCACTGGACTACTGCAACTCACTTTTCCATGGCATCAGCTCTACCACCATCAACCGACTCCAACTGGTCCAAAACGCAGCCAGCTGACTCATCACCTGCACAAAATCCTAGAATCACATCATTCCATCTGGCTTCCCATCTCCCACCGGATGACCTACAAAATCCTGGTCCTCACCTACAAAGCACTCCACCATCTGGCACCCTCATATATCACTGACCTCCTCTCCCCCTACCAACCCTAACAGTCTCTCAGATCCACCAGCCGGTCTTCTCTCCATCCCCAAGTCCAACCTCCGCAGTTTTGGGAACAGAACCTTCTCCAGGGCAGCTCCCAGGCTGTGGAAGTCCCTCCTCAAAGAGATCTGCACCTCAGAGTCCCTCATCATCTTCCAATCCCGCCTCAAAACCCATCTCTTCACCTTTGCCTATCTGTCGCCCCACGTCCCCCTCCCTTTTTACCTGTGCCTGAATCTTGTTTTGTTTTTGTTTTTGTTTTTGTTTGTTTTGTTTTGTTTTCTACCTTGACCTGTAAAACAACCTTGAAAAGCGCTATATAAATTAAATTTATTATTTTATTACCCAGGCATTGTCACGTCTCTGGTCACGCAACTGTTAGAAACATGCTGAGGTTTTATAGGTTGGGTAGACTCAACATTTGTTTGTTTGCTGCTTTCATGGCTGTACTACAGCTGGGCTCTATTTGAGGAAGGAGGTTTAACAAACTCTGAGTCTAACCCTGAACTCTGACTTGATTTACCCTGAGATGGGAAACTGAGTTTTTGGCACCAGAACAGCTGATTGTTCAACCAACTCAGAGTAGGTTCACTCAAAGTTAAACACATGCACCACCACAATAAAAAGACCGCATGAATGGAGCCATGATACTACGATTTACCATGGTTACAACAACAAACAAACTGGTCAATGGAAATACTCATGCGCACATACAACGAGTTTGAACATGTTTTTAGTTTAAAAAAGCAACACAGCGGCTGCTGTAAAATAGCAAGAATTGGTGTGGGAGAAAATTGCTGCGTAAGCTCTAAAAATAGTGTATTAATTTCATATTTAATCACTAATCAAAATGACTGGTGAAACCTATAATTTCATTTAAGTGCAATCCTGCGGGCGAAGTACACACTAGTAATACAATTCTGAGGTTGCACCACCATCATTAACAGAATTATAATTTACAATCATTAATTTCTTTTTAATGTCTCTTACTGGTTTGTGTCCAGGGAAAAACAGCAATACAACACAAAGAATCTGCTGGGATGTAGAGCATGTCCACAATGGGTGACGTTAGTATGAGGAGAGATAAGGTTATGAAAAACGATACCACTCAAATAGGTAGGCTAGTATCTGGAAATGAAAATGCATCTATAGTCGGGGCCTCAATATCATCTCCCTAAGTATGTTTAACTCCCTGTGAAGAAATACAGCTTCTTCATCAACAGAATTGTTGACAAAAGGAAATGCTGAATGAATGAATGAGGAAATGCTCTCGACAAGCAGAGATGGGAAGTATCGAAGTACAAATACTTTGTTACTGTACTCAAGTAGATTTTAGTAGATATTTTTATTTTACTTTACTATTTAATTTTTTGCCAAATTTTTACTTTTACTCCTTACTTTTTAACATGAATATCACTTTTACACCTTACATTTTACTAAATTGGCTCGTTACTTTAGTTTTGTACAAAAGGTCGTCTATCAGGTGTGATTGTGAGTGCATGTCGGAGAATAGCGGTAGCCTCTGGTAGCCTTTACAATGTTATTTATTTCTTTGCAGAATTACACACAGCCATAGCAGAGCTAACCACGCCCGTGTTTGTACTGTTCCTTGATTGTAATAAAGCACCAAAAGAGAGAAGTTGTCTCTGTCTGTGTTTTAACAGACACACCTGGGACGACGTTGGAAACCAGAATCAACTTTAAATCCAGTCCTAATCTAGGCCTCACTAACAAGTTTCAAATAACTTCACTGGAGTTCCCGTTATTTTTTGCATCATCAATACCAAATTGAATCTAATTGGATTGTAATATACAGACTTCTCACATAATCACAATTTAATTCATATCTTGCGACTCAGTCAGAATCTTATTAACCTGGAGTCTCTGTCACAATAAACAGGCTATATGTTTTAGGCCTTTTGGCAGACAGCCATTTAAAATGTAGGCAATGGCATATAAAGAATAAAGAACAACGAGCCTTTTCTCCATGTCCACTGTAGTTTCTCAGATTGCTGAGAAACTGTCTGGTCCAAGTAGCTTTGTCACTCGCAAGGCTTCTTTTACTTTAATACTTTAAGTAAAAGCCTGTACTTTGTTACTTTTACTCGAGTAAGAAGTTAAATCAGTACTTCTACTTTTGCCAGAGTATTTTTTAACACAAGTATCTGCACTTCTACTTGAGTACGGGAAGTGAGTACTTTTGCCATCTCTACCGACAGGTTAGGTTCACAGGCTCAGTTACCATAGCAACTGACTCTGAGTTTAAGTTACCTCTCTTTCTGAAACGGGCTGGAGTTACCTTTCCAAAACAGAAAACCCAGAGTTTCCCTCATCTCAGGGTTAACAAACTCAGAGTTTTTACTAAGCCTGCTTTCTGAAACAGACCCCTGTAGCGCGCTGTGTTTGCGTTTCTACAGGTGCTGTATATCCGGTAACGCGGCTTGGCTATCAAACTGGGCAGTTGATAACAACAAAATTTGGGCAGTTGATAACAACAAAATTTCAAAAGGAGAAAATACTGGCATTGGCATTGTTGTCAGAAAAGATAACATTTCAACTTAATGTCTGAGGATGCATTTTGGATTTAATACAGTAAATACCAATGAATTAATTGTTGGTTTAAGACCGTTACTGGGATTTGTTGCAGTAAAACTAAGACCACTATAACATGGTCAAAACAATCAGGCTTGGGGCATTTTTAATGCAGAAATTAAACTATTATATACTATAATAGGTCCCTCTATGGGCCCCTGGCAGAATATGTTTTGGTAATGTTTCAGCAGTGTGTTATCTTTTTATAAAGGGAAGTGCAGTTGATTAAAGTGGCTACCGTATGTGCAACTTTGAGTTGATGTTGATTCTAGTGGCCCCTTTGGAAAGTGTTTTTACCACAACTGCTGCCGTAAAGATCCTATCAAGCACGTGCCAGCTGGTTAGCTATCTGTTTTCCTAGTTTTCCTTCAAATTCAACATGTGTCATCATGACTTTACCTGCTGTAAAAATAGTCAATAAGAGAGCATTCGGATTAGGCATAAAGCATGCCTACTCCTTGGCTCTTTTGAAAAGGAGTGTCTCTTTTTTAACAAAAACTTATCTGGGCAGAACACTTCGGCATTTACTATTTGGGAACATAACTATTCTGAAACTGAAAATCATTAATAAACAATTGATCATTTCTTCTTCTGTTTGACCATTTTTCTGTTTCACTTTTCTAGGGACCAAATCTGACTAAGACTTTCCCCCTAGTAAAAACTAAGAATTTTAAGGTAATTAAAAAATGACACCGTTGACATTGTATGTGAATATGCTTGCATGTACTGAATTGCGTTGGTTAAGTGTGCTTGTGTGCTCTTCCCAATGCAGGACAGAATGGAATGTACTTTAAAGAAAATGTGCGAACCGAGGGATGAAATATTATGTGACTGCTTAAAAAACGAGGTGAGCGAACAATAGCAACTTTTCACATCAAGTTGGTGTCAGTGTTTGTTGTTCTGATTGTGACTTTTGTGAATGCTTGTGAAGTCCCATGTCTCTTTTGTTCTCTGAAGCTAATGAAATGTTGTATCTGTAAAAACCAGCCATCACCGACCATAGACTGTCTCGGAGAAACTATGAATATCTCCTTCTATAACTTCATGTGCTTGTTGGCTAAGGATCACAACCTCACTGTATCAGGTATACTGCATACAAATATTACTCCAACAACAGTTTACTGTACCTGTGACTGAGCACATTTTGGGATAACCATCTTATATGTACACAAAATGAATGTCCATTTCAGTAAATTATCACTAAAGCATAATTCTAAATGTGTTTTTTATGATTTTCTTTTCTTTTTTCTTTCTTTTCTTGCATCACAGGCTGTGAATTAGGTGAGTACACATTCTGCACTGTGAGTGATTATGAACGTTAAAAGTGTGGGTGTGTGTGGTATCTGTATCTGTACTTACTGTTATTGTTTCAGCCTGGGTATACATGCAAGTGTTGGCACCAAAACCCACATTCAGACTTTTCTATTGTTTCAATTTTTCATCTTTATTCAACCATATACTGTGTGTTTGCTTTTACAAGTCATTACCTTTATTTATGTATCACTGATCTAATTTTAGACGACGTTTGCACTGCAAATGAAAAATCAGGTAAGTCCCACCTTTTTATTTATAAATTATTTTAGAAGTGCATGTGAATGCTGCACATTTGATAATTAAGAATTGTGCTTGCTGTTACGTAACTGCATGTCTCCATGTCCCCACAAAACTTCAAATTCCCAGTGTTAAAAGTGTTAAACATATAAACCCGGGGGGGATCACGTGATGCTTGCAACTAGATAGACGCACCTTTTCGCCTCCCCACTGGGTCGAAATAACTATTTGAAGTAACGATTTCGCCGGGTGGTTCACCGCAACAGCTGTAATAAGTGTCAAAATGTCCCTGGATAACTTTTTTGCAGTGCCCACATCGAGTAAGAAGAGAGACGGGCGAAAGAAAACGGCTAGCAAGGCTAGTGCTAGTAGCACTGCTAATGAAGTATCTGCTGCTAGCCAAATCGACACTGAATACGAAGAGGCTGAGCGTGATACGGAACAGGCGGCTGCAGAATGTGAAGTGGAGCCGGAGGACGTCAACCTCCAAAGAGACACCAAACTTGCTGCTGTTGTTAAACCAGTTACGGAACTTTCACAGAAGCTGGACGGCATTTTGGAAAGAGTGGCGGCTATAGAACAACGCGTATCTGACCTTGAGGATGTGTCAACGGTGACTGAGCCTAGACTGGAATCTTTGGAAAACGCTCTCAAAAAAGCACTGGAATGCCTTGACAATTATGAAAATCAAAGTCGTTGCCAAAATGTTAAGATCACAGGGCTTAAGGCTGGCTTTGAGGGTGCAGATCCAGTTACGTACTTTGAGAAATGGATTCCTGAAGTTTTGGA
This sequence comes from Etheostoma perlongum, assembly GCA_026937815.1. NCBI lineage: Eukaryota > Metazoa > Chordata > Actinopteri > Perciformes > Percidae > Etheostoma > Etheostoma perlongum. The sequence goes on along the minus strand of CM049385.1, from coordinate 22,887,161 downwards.
CATGCAGCCGGACAGGGTCAAGATCGACAGAGCCCATCGCACGGGACCCACGCTCGGAGGAGGAGAGAAAAGTGGATCTCGAGCGGTCCTAGTGAAACTACACAATTATGCCGATAAACAGAAGATCCTTAATGCCGCGAGGAACAAAGGCAGGCTGACAGTGGACGGTCAGGAGGTGTCCTTCTACCAAGATTTCTCGGCTGAAGTGATCAGGAAGAGGCAAGAGTCGGCAAACGCTCGGCGGAGGTTACGGGAAGCGGGCATCAGATACACTTTTGCGTACCCGGCCGTCATACGGATTTTTCAGAAGGACGGGACTACGAAAACACTCTCCAACATGAAAGACGTCAACAACTACATTAAAGGACTGCCTGAGAGCTCAAACACAGGTAGATGACTTGGACGGTGCTCCGGTAATAGCAACGTCTGACTATTAATAAGCTCCGTTGGCAAAAGACAGGACTTGAAAAGCGTTTAATGAGTACTTAGACAAAAATAGCCTTGCTGGAAGGTCCCATTACATTGTTAGAAATTGATACAGCCATTTCATCACTCCAATTGGGCAAATTCCCTGGAGCTGATGGATATCAGGTTGAGTTTTTTATGGTTCTGAAAGGCAAGATTAATAAATTATTACAGAGAGTATTTAATGTATCTTTTGAACACTCAAGTCTCCCGAGAACTATGTACATTGCCAATATTACAGTAATACCAAAAAAAGATAAGGACCCACAACTGCCCTCTTCCTATTGGCCGATAAGCCTGCTTGGAGTAGACATGAAAATATTGTCAAAGGTGTTGGCCAATAGATTAGAGCGAGTTGTATCAGACATAGTAAGCAAAGACAAGACTGGATTTATTAAGGTTTGTTTGTCCTCAAACAATATGAGACGCCTGATTAATACTATTCATCATCTTAATTACCATCAAATACCCGGCGCCATTGTTTCAATGGACGCCGAAAAAGCTTTTGACCGTGTCGAACTGGACTACTTGTTCGAAGTGCTAAAAAGATTTGGTTTTAAATCCACTTTTATAGATTGGGTGAAGATCTTGTAAAAGAAGCCTGTAGCCTCTGTCTTGACAAATGGTCTTTTATCTGCACCATTTAAAGTTTCACGCGGTACTGCTCAGGGCAGTCCTTTATCACCCTTGCTATTCTCCCTGGCTATAGAGCCGCTTGCGATAGCCGTCAGACAGAATACAAATATAGGAGGAACTTTAATATGAACAAAACAGCACAACATTTTATTATATGCTGATGACGTTCTTTTAACTTTAACAGATCCAGATGAATCAATTCCAGAACTGGTTGATTGTATTAAAGAATTTGGACAAATATCAGGGTATAAGGTAAATTTTGAAAAGTCAGAAATAATGCCTTTAACAAACAGTGGTCAGGTCAAGCCTGCTAAAGGCTAAACCTTTCCGCTGGGCACCTAAATGATTTAGGTATCTAGGAATACAAATCACACCCAAAATTGGTCAGCTGTATGCAGAGAACATCAATCCTTTAATTGGTCACATAAAAGAAAAAGTTACAAGTTGGAAAAAGCTTCCTTTATCAATGCTTGGTAGGATTAACCTTACTAGAATGGTACTACTTCCAAAAATCTCTTATCCAGTTTCAATGCTTTTTTGTGTTTTTGAATCCAAATGATCTTAAGGACATTAATAAACTGATATCAGACTTTATCTGGGCAGGCAGAAAGCCTAAGCTTAAAATGGATATTTTACAACTTCCAAAACAACAGGGTGGGTGAGAACTTGATTGATTGAGAACTATGTACTGTCTATTCATGCTAGAATTGTTTCAGTGTGGGCAACGGAACATGATGTGACGCCTTGGCTTGAGATTGAAAAAGTAATTAGCAAACCCTTCTGTCTTATAAACTTATTAGATAAACGTGCAAGAGAACTGCCACCTACTGTTAAAGACAACTACCTTATTGATAATGTTATCAAGACATGGAGTATTTTGAAGAAATTATTTGGGAAGTCTCAGGACCTTAACTTTCTTGCAATTCTGGTAGATACTCCAGACTTAACAGCAGAGGAGGCTGGTCTCAATCTCAAGTCCTGGCAAGAAGCTGGTATTAGGAGAATGTATGATCTGTGGGACAAAGGTAAATTCAAGACATTTGACGATATAAGATCTCAATATAATATACCTGCCAAAGATTTCTACAAGTATCTCCAGATCAGGCATTACGTAAAATCAAAGACTGGATCACTGGAGCTATCAACAAACTGTTATTTGCTTGAAAAAACTCTTCTGGACTGTTGGAAACATGGACGTTTTGTGTCTAGATTCTACTCTGAGTTACAGACCCTAACGGTGGATAAGCTGAAACACTTGCTAACAACTTGGAGTATGCTGTTTAAAATGTCAATTGACTTTGCGTTGTGGGAGGAAATGTTAGTACTACCCTCTAGGATATCAATCTGTAATAGATACAAAGAAATGCAGTTCAATATCTTACATAATGTTTACATATCACCTTATATATACAGTAAGTACACTCCAGGTGCTTCACCGAACTGTCTTAAGAGTAACTCAGCTAAAGGCACTAGATATCACTGTCTTTGGGAGGTATTCTGGCAGGCAGTATGCAGTGAAATCAGTTTGGTGATAGAACAGACAGTCCCACTCATGTGCCTACTGGGCCTTATACCTGACCCTCTGAGAGCTCACAAAGAGACTGTTCAGTTTCTTCTGATGCTGGCTCGAAAGGCTATAATGGCCAAATGGGTTGGTAGCGATGCCCCCTCTACTCAGATGTGGAAATCTCTGATATCTGAAGTTGTAACGCTAGAAAGATTGAGGTGTTGTCTTAATGGTAAATTGCACTTGTTTAAAAAAATGGGAGAATATTTTAAAGTGCCTAAAGATTAAAAGGTCATTAACACAAACTGAATAAAATGTATGTATGTACATCCATATGACGGGATGCTGTATGTAAACTGTCCACATGCCCATAGATATGGTTACTAATAGTCTTCTGTGCTGTGTTTTTGTTCTAGTATGTTTTGTTTGAGTTAACTAAAATGTTTAATAAAAAGAATATTTTAAAAAAAACATATAAACATGGCTAAAATAAAATAAGACGGATATGAACTGCAAGAATAAAATTTACAGTGCGGTGTATGAAATTAACAATTATTTTAAGAAAGGCGTCATCAAAAAGAAGCATTGATTCAAGAACTGAGAGTTGCAGCGGACCTGTAGTTTTCTGGGAGTCAGACATGAAACAGAAAGCACACCTGTCCCAGTCAGACCATCTGAGAGATCTGGGTGGTTCATCGTGTAGCAGAAGATGCAAATAGACAAAAACGCAAGCAAATTAAGAAAACAACTTCATTAATTTGACAACACGTGCATGTGCAGCATTGAAAACAAGCTGCAAATACACACAACACAACCAAATACAAAAACACACTGCAAATATAGAAACGATGCAAAAAGAAAAGCAGGTTGAACAGCTTGATTTTCGACCCCACTGAGAGAGAGCGAGAGAGAGAGAGAGCACGTTCAATCTCCGAACTGTGTGCACCATTGCGAAATGGTGTGCAAGTGCTTTGAGATTATAAACTGTTAATATTAAGTCTATGTTTGAGATATGTTTTCTCTCATTTGGTGGGTGTGTCTCTAGTTTATTGGATCAGGTTACAGATGATTCTTAATCAGCAGAGACGTGTCTGTAAACTTGTGGTAATAAAAAGGCAGAGGGGTTCCACTTAGCGCTCTAGAGGCCTGGAGAACTTCTGTTGTGTAAACTGGATGCAGATTTTTTTTGTTGAATTTTTTCCAGGGTTTGTGTGCTTTTCTTTTTGCATTGTTTCTATCTTTGCAGCGCATTTATGTATTTGGTTGTGTTGTGTGTATTTGCAGTGTGTTTGCTGAATGCTGCACATGTGTTGTCAAAGTAATGAAGATGTTTTCTTAATTTGCTTGTGTTTTGTCTATTCACATGTGTTTTCTTAAGTTGCAGGATGATTGCCCCTGTCTGCCACAGCATATTTGACCTTAAACTAATAATACTTATTGTTGTTATTAGAAACAACTACAACAACAACAACAGTATTGCCACCAACAACTACAACAACAACAGTATTGCCACCAACAACTACAACAACAACAACAGTATTGCCACCAACAACTACAACAACAACAACAGTATTGCCACCAACAACTACAACAACAACAACAGTATTGCCACCAACAACTACAACAACAACAACAGTATTGCCACCAACAACTACAACAACAACAACAACAGTATTGCCACCAACAACTACAACAACAGCAACAACAGTATTACCACCAACAAATACAACAACAACAGCATCATTGGCACTACTATCAACAGTCAATTGCACAGATTGCCCAAAAACTGGTAAGTTAGGTAAGTGGCCCTATATATCAATATAAGATTGCTACTTATACTTAACAACCGTTTTTTTTATTTTCAGAAAACCTCAACCATTTTTTCTGTTAAGAGGACATTCAAAATAGTCTTGCTTTGCCAGAGGGCTAGTCCACACAGCCTTCCAGGGGCCTGTTGCACAAAACTAGGATAAGGGATTAAGCCAGGATATTCAAGTCAACCTGGATGAATTTAGTTTTGACTCGGTTGTGCGAAACGAGATTGAATTAAACCCAGCCAAGTAACCATGGAGATTTATTCTTTGCGGCTAGCCTGGTCCAGAGCAGGCTAACAGCCAGGCTAAAATTAATCCTGGAGTCTCATGTGTCAGATCAGAGGCCTATTGCACGAAACTAGGATAAGGGATTAAGCCGGGTATTCAAGTTATCCTGGATGAATTTAGCTTTGACTCGGTTGCACGAAACCAGATTGAATTAAGCCCGGCCAAGTAACCATGGAGATTTATTCTTTGCGGCTAGCCTGGTCCAGAGCAGGCTAACAGCCGGGCTAAGATTAATCCTGGAGTCTCATGTGTCAAATCAGCTGCCGTCTGATCCGAAATAAACGTGTTTAACAGTTATTCAGTTGTCTTCTGCATGTCTTCTGTTTTATTTCTATTAACATGCATTAGCCTGCTTGTCACTATTGTTGTCGCGATTGTTTGATTTAAACCCTACTACAGTTGTTTAGATGGTTTGGTTGCACTGGCACCCTGATGCGGAGTGGGACTTTTCCCGGGGGGACGGTACTGTTTCGAGGCTGCCTGGCGTGCGGCCGCTGCCCGGTGGCCGCTGCCTGCCGGCAGACCTGCAAGTCGCGTCAGTGTCCACTCTCTCTGTAAAAGTAGAGATGAGCAGCGCAGCGTCCGTGGTCTCAACTTCAGGTTACAGGACGCGCTCCGAAGATTAAGTGTGACGATATTAATGTAGCGATATTCCCAGATGATAATAATGGCAGACTGGTCAGAGACCAATACATTCATGATTTTATTTTCTTGTTGCTTGTCCATAATGGACAGTTTGTGTTACTCCTTAATATGTAGGCCTAATGTTTTTTATTATAGCTTACATTGGTTTCATAACCATCTCAATTAGTCTCACATCCCTGGACCAATAACGTGGCCTATATACAGGACGTATGTAGTGTAGTTATTCATCACACCGGGAACACCACAATGCTTCTTAATCTTTTTATTTTGGTGCGGTCACTTGTCAGAAGAATAAAACATGAATATTGTTTTACATATGCTCACAGCGTGTATTGAAGTCACTTACTTCTTTTTCTAGTTGTTGTCCCTTTCTGATTGTTCTGTATGAACATTAATTGTACAAAGAATTAGATATAGCTTATAGAGATTTGTGCATAGGGTTGTAAAACATGTTCTAGCGTTGTGAGTAAGGGTTTGAAATTAAGCCTAGTCATTAGGGTCCATTTCCCGAGGAACATTAATTCCCTCTGCTCACTTTTAAGGCAAAGGCTAAATAATAATACATTGTATTTATATAGTGCTTTACATGGCTAGTCAAAGACACTTTACAGTAAAACCAGCACATTTATCACATAAAAACAGAAACATGAAACTAGCATATTTTAAATAATTAAAACACAGTGTAGCCTACAACTTTGTAAAAATGTGGAGTGACTATAGGCTAAGTAGATATTTTTACACCCTCACACATTCAGTCGGGTCCGTTATGTTGGGCTTATTCTCTCTGTTTGATAAGAGCCGTATTTCCCTTTTTGCATATTCTTCCCCTCCTTACATTCCATATAAGCTGTTGCTCATTGGGTGAAACATATGGCGCATGCGTGTTCTCCATCTCTGCATCAGTAAATCTGTGATCGATACCGTGGTCTATTTGAGAAAGCCGTGAACGTGCACTTATCCCAGCTATCTACACCTGGCTTGACATAGCTTCACCTGTTCATCCTGGCATGCAACTGATTAAGCCGCAATGAACGGATCACACTAAGTCAAGCTGCGCTTTTTCACTTATCCTGGATGTTTTTATTCTACCTTTGTGCAACAGGCTGAGGATGGCCCCATGCCCACAGGCCCCAGGATGAGAGAGAGAAACATGCTCTGGTTTATTGGCATTTCTTTAATTGGGAAAAAAACAAACGTGGCTGATCAAAAATCTGATTGCCTGGTAAATTAAAAAAATCTACTAGCCATGTTGTGGTGGTAAAAAAAAAAGTTAATTTAAAGCCCTGCATGTTTCCCTTCGGTATGTTGCCTTGAGATATTAAAAAGACCATTAACCATTAAGATTTATTTGAGCATGTATGTGCATGTGCTGCATCTAAAGCTGTGAGCAAATCAAGATCAACAAGATCAACAGCTGCATGAGTGCTGCCTTTTATAGTATGTTGGGACTTCCCACGGTAAGTTTGCAATTATACTGATATACTTTTTTTATCAATGGTAAGCTTTTCCCCTTAATTTAAATTTGTATATTTGGGTAGATGCAAACGTGTCAGAGAGAGTTACATTTGTAAAATGTGGAGAGAGGGAAAAGGGGATTTCTTTAAACTGCATTATTTGTCTAACCAATGTGTGATTATTTTCAAAGAATGAAAAATATAATTTAATTAATCTTCAAATAATTAATCTTAGTTTTCAGTTTTACTAGAATAACACCTACTCCCTTAATTTGTCTTTGCTGAGAGGTAAATTAAAAAACAGTAGACATCTTCTGACTGGGATAGTTCTTATCCGCTAAGATGAAGGATGTCATTAAGTTGGCAAATAGGTAATGATTTTTTTCTTTCTTTCCTTTCCCTAAGAAAAACAAAACATCCCACACAACACAGATTTGTTCTTTTCCCTTCATTCTAATTTGCAGATTTGGGTTGTTTCAGATAGGCGGAGCTGCTCTGCACAGTTATCTGATTAGTTGAGTTAAATCACAGCAAATGAGTGGATTGGTATTTCAGAGCACACATTAGTTTACAGTCCCCGTGCCACTTAATAAATCAACATTTCCAGGTTTTTGATTTTTCATTGTTCTACTATAATTGACTTATTTGTTCTTCATAAATGAAACTCCATCAGCATTTGTGTATTTTGTATCATAAATTAGAAATGAATGGAGATTCTAACAGGTAAATGTAAGTTACAACTTCCATTCTCCTTTGCTTAGACAGAGTTCACAAGTTTTAACAGTGGTTTCAGTTTCTAAAATGGTGCTTGTGGTCACTAACAGTGTGTTAGCTTGGTAATGTCAAAATTCTATGATCATGCAGAAAAAGGAGAACTGTTGCTGGACTCAAAGGGAGGCTGGATTTAATGGAAGCACTATTTATGCAGTGCTGATTTTGTTTTTGCATTTTTGAAAACCAGGGGTCTCATTTATAAAACCTGTTACACAAGAAAAGGTTGCATGAAGCAGAGTGAAATTTACGGTTGTAACATTACGAGCTAAAGTCGGGATTTATAAAGGATTTCCATACGTAAAAATGTGCCCAGTTTTCCGCAACGTTTTGACCATGCATGCAGGGCCTGAAATGAACACCTGCCCACCTGCCAAATGCGGTGAATTTTGCAATTGGCGGTGAACACTGTCAATCTACCTGCCACGTTGGCTGGTAGCCAATGAGAATTGAGTGATTCAGACGCGTAACTGTCAGCAAGCAGGGTACGCAGTTGCTTACAGGCCCGGACTAATCAGGGGCCTGCATCCCTGTAAGACATTGTTTGACAGTTGGGGCCCCCTATCACATTTTCATTACTCGTGACAATCCCAGCAGTCCCACATGCAACCAACAAAACATACAAAGAAAGACGTCCTGCCAACCTGTGAACATTTTAACATCAATGTACTCGTTTTTCACTATAAAGTATATAAAGGTGCTGAAAGTTGCTGTTGTTTCAATCCTGTTGGCTCGCTGCAACGGGCAGGGCTGCTGCTCCGTTCCCCCCGCAACTGACGCGCGCACACTAACAAACACACACAGGCTGAATCCCATTTTTCTACCTTACCCCTTGGCCCTTGGCCCTTGAAATCAAGGGGTAAGGGCCAGGGGTGAAAACATACCCCTATGAAATGGGACACCACTTGGTTACATCACCATGCAGTATTGATCACAAACTTCCAAGATGCCGTATATATTTTATAGTTATTTTATGTTCACTTTGGTGGTGCAGAAGCAGATATAAAATATCTATATCTATAGATATAGATATAGATATAGATATATATATATATATATCTGTCTGTTGGTATTGTTTTCCAGAACTCTGTGGTTCCTTCCCTCAACACAGATTTCAGTCTGGCATCCTCACCATCTCCAACTGGCACGCTGCTTCATTTGTCACTAAAGGGGCTTTCAAACAGTCTGATTCAGCAGTGAAAGGGTTAATGAGAAGGTGATCTGTGGCCGAAATCCACTGAAGCTTATTTTTCCCTCAGTTTGCAGAATTTGTCCTCAAAACTCTGCTGCAGATTTTCAACCAGTGTTGCATAGCATACAGTGCTCCTTTGTAAGACCTCAGCTGCTCCTCCACTTGCCTTTAACAAGGAGGGGAAATGTGTGAGCTCTTTTTTTAAGATGGGTCTGGAATAGCTTGAGCTTGTTGACAAATGTAACACTTTGCACCAGGTCAGGCAGCATTTTTAATGTTCCTTGCATTGTTGCTTGTTACAGGTTGTTACATATTTTATTTTATTACATAATCATCTGAATTTGTGTTTCGAGGCCGGGTCGAATGTCCTCTTTTTTGGAAATCAAAATATGGTCACCCTACCTGAGGGGCCTGCAAACCTTTACACTCATAGGCCAATTATATGGCCGCCACAATCCAGTGGGACAGCTTCTGGCGGGACAATGGCTTACCCCTGTGGGGAGTAGCCCAGGACACAAACAGCTGATCCGCTTTTCTGAACACAGCCGTGCGACTCACATACATGTGCAGGGCCCGGACAGGGTACAACATGTGAAGCCTTTCCTCCTCTCCTGAGCAGAACGTCCCCCCATGCTGTTTCCTTTGTCCCGTCCAGGAGGGACAGATGAAACATTACGCACGTCCCACTTTTGCTGTAATAATTCCTGAACGTTTTTTTTCAAAGCTGAAAATGCAACTGTATTTGACAGGTGACACGTGTAAGGTTGCTAGTAACAAAATATTAGCTTTCAGTGCGATATGACCGCTTTGTAAATTAGGTTTTCCCGGCTCTCCCCTATGTGTATTTTTCCTATCCGCTGAGGAAACGTATGACGCCACTTTGAGAAGTTTCCGCAGATTTTTTTTACAGTTCATAATTTACTGGAACAAAACTGAGCAACGTGTTGTTGATGGTGAAAAAAACACTGATTAAAAGCAATTCTGGCATTAAAGACCCACTGATCGCTGTCCGATTCTTTGCTATGAATGCCCGCGTTGTGGGATATGGGTGCTCCAACAGGCTTTTAATGTGCCCTGTTTGGCTCATATCGTAGTGTTCTGTTTTTAAAGCATACTGTAATATTTCACTGGTAATAAGAACAAAATAATATGATTTAAATGAAATGAATACCATGATAACATCTAAATAAATGTTGAGAAAAACTGGTTTATTGGCATTTCTTTAAACCAATCACAATTGTCTTTGGTGGCGCTAAGTGCCAGATGGCGCAACGGTTCAAAAAGCACACTATAATCATTTTAATTTAATTTTAAAAATTTTCAATGAACATGAGAATGATAAAAAAATAATAATTCACTCCAATATTGTGAATCATAGAGCAGTCACAATATCAGTCAAAATAATCGGAATTAGATATTTTACTCATATGGTGCACCCCTAGTCTCCACCCAACTACCAACAATTGCCATTTTGTTTTGTACTGATCAAATGATCACAGAAAACCGTTCAATCAATGGGTCTTCTATCCATTTTATTTAAGGCAAAGAGAGAAGCTACCCAACCGGTCGTCCCGTGACACAGGTTGGGTACAGGTTGATCTTTATGTATTGTGCCGTTAAATGTTGGTGGGTCAACATGACGGAGTGTTTGGTTTAGTGTAAGTAATGTGTCATAATAACACCATGAGGTATGGATCACGTAAATGACCAAATGTGAAAATAAATATAAAATCACTCAAGTCATTCATTCATGGTGCTGGTTGCACATTTTATGCAACAGTTTCTGATCTGTGCTTTGTAACACTAATAGAAGTTTTTTCTCTGCTCTCTCCTTAAGCAGAAACCTTTATCCTGAAAGTGTTGTTATTGATGTCTGTGAGCTGCAATGTGGTCCTGCCACTGGTTGTTTACCGATGCATGCGCCACCAGTCACAGCGAGACAGGAATCGGCGGGTGATGGTAAGCAAAGTTCTGTTTGTTTTTTGAATGTGATGGTCCAAATAGGCAGCAACCAGTTTAACAGCCTTATATAAGGAGTAGGGTTGGGTACTGATACCAATACCGTGACTTTTATACCGGTTGCTAAACAAAATTTCTTCTATACCAACTTTATGAAACAAAAATGAAATAAAATTAATAATAATAATTAATAATTAATAATAATTGCTACTTCACAGACATTAATAGATCTTGGTAGAAGCATACTGAGAAGACATTCACACACAAGACTGTCTGAGACCCAATAAGTCTGCTTGAACTAAAAAAAAAGGTCCCTGGTTCAGGTGAGGAGTTGTCTCACATTGCCAGACCTTCCTCCACAAAGCTGCGGTCTGACTAGTTCACTAGCAGTGCTTGTCCCAAAGTACAAATTTTAATTTACGAGTTCAGATTTTTTGTTCTGCAAGTTCTCACATCGTATACTACAAGCTCTCAACTTTTGCACCACATTTACCTTCAAACACCTGGATCCTCAAAGTAAATCATTTCCAAGTCAGGTGTAAGAGGTAATCAGAATTGTTTCTTGAAGCTGGTTAAAAAAAAGCATCTGTCCACAAATGAGGTAGCAATCCCAGAAGTGTAGCGTCGTGGATATAGACTAGGTAAGGTGAATCTCCTCTGGAGTCAACATGAGCGCTGAACTAAAGGTCTCACTGGTCAACGTGAAATGCTGACAAAAGCCAGACAGACTTCATTTTAATCAGGATACACTGACAGTTGGTTGGGTAAAATACTTTCAGCACAGTAAAGAAGAACAGCAAGGAATTGACTAGTGGACAAAAAGAGAATGTTAAGACAGAATGAGACTAAAACATCTAAACCTCATGTTGTCCTGTTGTTAAAGTTTCTACATCAGAACATTTGGGTTTCAATGTGCCCATTGGTATTACTATCATTGACTTTTGGGTGTTTTATTCATTTTGATAGCATTATTCTGACTAAACCTTGAGAGTCTGATTATCCATTGGTCTTAACTATTAGTCAACATAATTTAAAGTTTCTGCTTTTCTTTAACTCAAAAATTAGACATCATTTCATATAGGCTAAATGAGGTTTATTGATCAAACTGTAAATTCCAAAATTATTGTAAAAATAGTGGTGGTAGTGGGAAAAAGTGTTGAAAATGTCGGAAAATGCTATAAAACTGTTGAAAAGAGACAAAAAAACTTTTAAAAGAAACAAAAACGTCAAAACTGTTAATGTTCAATTTTGACATGGTAGGACAAACGCATTTTCCTCTAACTGGGAAAACTCAGGTGTTCCAGGTTACCCTAACGAGCCAATGCAGAGTCAGCAGAGACACCTTTTTAAGTTCAATTCAATTTTATTCATAGTATCAAATCATAACAGTTATCTTGAGACATTTTACAGATAGAGTAGGTCTAGACCACATTCTATAATTTATAAAGTCCCGACAAATCTAGTGATTCCCCCCTTTTAGGAAGAAACCTCAGTAAGACCCAGGCTCTTGGTAGGCGGTGTCCGACAATGCCGGTTGGGGATGTGATGCACAGTAGCAATAACAATCACAACAAAGAAAATGGAACAATGACTAAAAAATGGTAGTAGTAGTAGTTCTTGTAGCAGGGTTCTGCAGGGCGTTACAGTATGTAGCGTGGCACAGCAGGGCATAGCTGGACGTAGTAGGACACAGCATGGTTCAGCAGGACGCAGCTGGACACAGCAGGGCATAGCTGGACGTAGCAGGACACAGCATGGTTCAGCAGGATGCAGCAGGGCACCGCAGAACGTAGCAGGGTGTAGTGCAGCAGGACCATAAATGAATGAATCTGACAACTATGAAGAGAAGTAGGTGGGCCGGGCTAGGCGGACACTGCAACTCCTCACTCCCCTCCCTCCAGCTTTATCAAAGAGGAGGGTTTTTAGAGTATTCTTAAATGTGGTGATTGTGTCTGCCCCCCGGACCCAGACTGGGAGCTGGTTCCACAGAAGAGGAGCCTGATAGCTGAAGGCTCTGGCTCCCATTCACACAGGTGCACTGCAGGGCTTGTCACAATAATGCAGCATTAAACAAAAAAGTTTAATTTCTTTTTTTCAGAATTCAACCTATGAGTCGAAGGAAAACTTGCCAGGAGACAAGGAGTTTAAGGTAGCATTGCAGATATTTTTCAGATATGGTAAAAAATGCTGTGTGTTAGCTTTTCTAACCAGAAGCACATGCTTTGTTTTTCCAGAGCTTCTTACTAGACCCTTAATGTTGTTATATACTAGACTTACTTTTGGTCAACTATGCTATTTCATTCATGCTATTCTGATGATTTATGGATCAGCATTTGAATGTTTTGATCCTGAAACTGGAACATTTAGGGAGATTGATCTAGAGAGGAAACTGTCTGGGGCTGTTGTTTAAACACCTTTGAGACTGGGCCAGGTGAAAAACATAATCACAAACTCACATTACTATTAATTAGTAAGAGACAGTAAAGGGAGTCTACGTTTCATATTATAATCTAAACCTCATCAATTTAGTAATTTTTAGTAATTTTTTTTAAACATTGCTTATGTTAGCACTCAACAGCTACATATCCCATGGTGATGATCAAATGGATTTCAAGTTTCTGCAAGCTAATTTTCACATTGTAATGAAGTGAATTAAATTGAAACCATGGCGTCCTGAAAGGGGGTAAATTATGGCAAACATTGTGGCGGGAAAAATGGACAGCAATAGGGTAGAGGAGAAACAAATCTCTTCAAATAAATAAACTAAGGAAGTGAAGTCAAACAAGGGAACTCAAAAGCAGATTAGGAGGCCAAGGCCTTTTTTATTTCATTGTCTTTTTGTTTGTTTAGTTATTGTTTTAACTGCTTGTTATTTTTAAACATTAATATCGCCCTAGTCAGCAATGCATAAATTGCAGTTAATTTTTCCATTCTATCATTTTGCATCTGTATTTTACTCATCTATATATATATATATATATATATATATATATATATATATATATATATATCTGCACCTTACTCATCTTATATATATATATATATATATATATATATATATATATATATATATATATATATATATATATATCTTATCTTCAATCTTTTAACTTGTGTTTTGTAAAAAACCTTCATAAGACTAATAATAATAATGCATTTTCATTACTTTCAGGAACATGGATCACTGGAATCTATAAATGTGGAGACCAAATGTTTAATGACAGTAAATGTGAGTATTATGGCATAATATCTGAAGTTCTGTAGAAGTTATTTCCCAACAGTCAATCTGGAAGATATTTAAGCCTAATATTTAAAAACCTTGGAGTGAGATTTGGTGGGGCCAACCCACATTTTCCCAAACTGTCGTTTTGTGCGGTTTTAAAAAAAAATTCTCGGTTTAGGCACTGTTTTAAAGGTATCATTTAACACAAATGATACCCAACCCAGGTAATGGGTAATGGTTACCGACAACAACAAAAAAAGATATAATCGAACTGTATTCCTATTGAGGGGCAATTCACTTTTACAATGACAAGTCCCTTCAGAGTCTGCTGCAAACGTGAGCAAATTTTGGCTTTGATCATGGAATTTTGAGCTAATAAATCAAGTGCGAAATAGGGTGATTTTCTCGCAGACTTCTGTAGAAACCAACATCCTTTTGCAACCAGTGGAGCCGCCTCCTGCTGGAAATTAGATAGAATGCAGGTTTAAGGCACTTCTGCATTGACTTCAATTTCAGACCCGGAACTCCGTTCATTATTTTTACATTCTACGCCTGCTACACAGCACTGTGGCAATGCTAGAATGCTGATGTTGCTGATTAGCTCAAAACACAAGTTCAGCCTCACAGAACTGCTAACATGTCTGTAGATTGTTTTCTCTTATTAATAAATAGACATTTAAATTTCTTTCTGTTTCTCTTTGTCCTACAGCCCCCTGAGCGTCACTCCGTCTTCACACAGTCAGCTCTTGCGCTATGTGGGAATTCTGCTGCCGCTGAAGAGGAATCGCAGCTTTAAGGGCCCTGCCCACAACATTTCCTCTGTACATTTGTAATGTTTTCCTGTCTATGAAATGTAACAATGCAGCTGGAGCATTAGCTCTATCAGCCCTATCAGACAGTGTTTTTTGTTGTGCTTTAGTTTGATAGACAGGTCATTAGAACGGCGTCACAACTACAGCAAAGTTGGCAGCGCTCTCACAGCAGTGTACGGATGTTTGTTGACAGCAACACCAGCCGGGGAACTTAATACTTTGATGCTTAAAAAAAAATACATGGGCATTTCAAACCACAAAAGCAAAAACCTGACTTGCCCATTGGAGTTTGTTTTTTCCTAGCACATTTCCAAAAGTGGGTTAGAAATGTTGCCAGGTTTAGTTTTGCAGCAAATGAAGTTCTCTTGGCATCGGATAAAATTCTCTGGCCATCAGATCCCACAGCACTAGAATGTTTTGGTAGGTCAGTATTTTTTGTTGTTGAGTTTTATAAAGTTGAAATGCTAGCCATGTTCTAAAGAAATAATATTTTAAATAAATATTTGGTTAAGCTGCCCAGAGTTTTGGAACACTTATGAGCCTTAGTGAGTTAGCTAAAATGTAATGTGATAACCAAACAAAGGCATCTTGACCAAATTTTTCATAAGCTGTGAAAACATACTTTAGTTGATGTGAAAAGACATTTAAAACATAGTTATTTGACTGCCCCAGACAAGCTTCATAAATATGGTGTGTTTAATAATGTATAAAGCTAATTAATATTCACTCACATGCTATGTTCAGAAGATTGTGTCGTCCGGTGACTTTCCATCGCAGAAACTCGAGTGAAGATAATTACCTCCTGGGGGAGACAGAAACTACGCACTATAGCCTTTTTGTACTTGTACATACACGGTAGTGTTGAATAATTATGTACAAACTGAAATATCTGAAAGTGGAGGAAGCATTGCTGCCCTTGAATCAGCAAAGATCTTGTTGGTTTTGAATCTCAGTGGCTGGAATCTCGGTAAAATTCTGCTGCATAAAGGCCTGCATAAAAGGCATCATGTTTTTCTACTGAAAAAGATTCAAAGTTAACTTTGTGAAAGGGAGATTGTTGAGTTTCTTTCACATTTTGGCAGCATATTTCAGAGACAAAATAGTGTGCTTCATTATGTTGTGAATAGTAAAAGCTATTCTACACACAGTATAGCTTTAAAGGTGTGTATAAAGCATGGCATCTTTCAACAAATAAAGTCATTCTAATCACATACTGTTTGTTTGGTGGTCATACATTTTCCCCTAAAATTACAAACAGTACTTCATAACTCTATGAAGATAACTATGGGATTTGGATTATGCAATGAGCTCTCCCAGTCAAACCGCTGGCACCCTGAGCAGTTGGGGGTTCAGTGCCATGCTCAAGAGAACCTTGGCAGTGCCCAGGAGGTAAACTGGCACCTCTCCAGCTACCAGTCCACCCCCATACTCCCTATGGACTGAGCTACTGCCAGCCCCAAACTGCTGATTGTAGGCTAATAACCAGAAAACACTTAAAGTGTGCAAAAGGTCACACCTAACGCCTATTATATAGTTTTAGCTTTTCTGATAATTAATACATATCAGCTACATATCACGGGTTACATAGCACACTTCAAGCAGTATATATATTTTAGCTGTGGGTTACATAGCATATTTCATGCAGTATATATATATTTTAGGTATTTTTGGGCTTTCAACTGAACCTTCGTTCAACACCAGACTAAAAATATGTGTGTGGAGATTTGGGGTCTACATATGGGTTTCTTTGTTAAATTAGGATCTAGTGATTTTTGGTTAATTTCTATTTCTATTCATTTTATTTAAGTTGTGATAAAGACTTTCATCTCTTTTGAAATGTTATGGTTTTGGTTAAGTTCAGATAAAGACTTTACAAATAAACTTTATGGTTTATTTGTTGTTAATCTTCATTGGTTATTTTTGTTTGGCTCTAGGCAACTTTTGGCTAGATTTGCCTTAAATTGAAGTTGGGTTTATTGATTTGTAGTCCCCCCAATAATTGAGTGTTCTTTCTCCCAAAGTTGCTGAGTGCTGAAGATGGCGGTGGTGGTGTCTCCCTCCCGTGTACAGTGTTTTCCCCCTTTGGTTTATTTTGAATTTTTCACCATCATGTTTGTGTGTACAAGTGTTCAAATGTGATTGGCATGATCCTTCCCTGAGATCTCACACCTTTTGGCCCCATCCCTCCACTGGTAAGGCCTCAGCACTGATCCTTCCTCCAGTTTTCTACCTTTTGTGTGCATGGTATTTTAGTGCGATTTTATACTTCAGTTTTTAAAATAATTGTATAAATAAAATAATTGTTTTTAACGGAACTACATCTCTGGCTTCATGCCTTTGTGCTTTCTATATTTTGGTGGTTTAAGTATTGAGCTAGCCAAATTCTATTCTCGGGGGGAAATTCCCCAGGTGGCGTTTCCGGTGTCTTCCTTGGGTCTGGGCGTTGAGCGGGCCAAAAAGGCGCTCCACACCAAAGAGTCGCATTCGCCACATAACCACAGACAAACGGGCTTGATACACAGGGAGATACATCCATTTTTCCATATCTTCAAAACGTTGTTCAGAGCAACAGAATAGTTATGCTTAACAATCTGGCAAGGGAAAACCTTAATGCCTAAATATTTAAACTGCTTAACAATGGGGATGTTAGCAGGGATGATTGAATTGCAAGGAGGCTCATTTAAATGAAGCAGTGCAGACTTTGACTAGTTAATTTTAGAGCCTGATAAGCTTCCATCCTTTGGAAAGAGGGATTCACACTCACCCAGCAGCTCTGGGATCCTCAGTTTGGCCCCCTCCTGGCACCGCTTCAGGTCCACAGGCCATTTTGCGGTTTATCTCATCTCTTTTGGGAGCACATGTGCCCAAACAGCATTTGCCACACACGTCGGGCCCACGTGACACCTAGGTCTGGCCCGGCTCCTTGTATTTTGGCCATGTCTGTTCCTCACACCACTTACCGTAACCTAAGTTGGACTTGGCTCATTACAAGTTGGGCTTGTATAATGTGTCAAGTGTAATGAGTCAAATAAAAGCGTTCTAGCATGAGAACATAACCAGTGTAGTTCCAGTTACACAAAAAAAAATGTGTGTGTATGTTTCTGCATGTGTTGTTTTGTCTCCCTCCCTCCCGTTTTTCCTCTCTGTGTTCTTGTGGCCCTGGGACGCGTTCCTATGTCCCAATGTGTTGTAACTGTTTGTGAATATTATGTTTACTATAAGAAATAAAAGAATTTGATCCAAAAAAAAAAGTTACACACAAAAACTTTAAAGAAAACAAAAATGACATTAAAAGGTACGATACAATATTATATTGATTCTTTAGAAAACAATACGAAATTTGCTAATATCTTAAAGTCTGTGACGCTACGATGTAAATTTGATTCAATTTAGGGGCCTACGATCGAGATGAGACAATATCATCATCATCTCAATAAAGCAACTTAAATATGATTTGACAATTTTAATACTTAACTTAGCTCATTCCAGCCGGTTATCACATCAGATAACAATGCAATAACGCTAGGACACATTAAGAGATTAAGACATACCAAGAGTCCATATTCATCAGGCATTTGTTTTAATCGTGAGCTTCTTCCACGGTGCTATAGAATCTGAGGTGCCGGTCGTCTCCACAGCAACAAGAGGACGGGGTGCAGCCTGTCCCATGTAATCTTCAGCATCCTTAGCGGAGGTTTCACTAGCATGGACCACGCCACAACCATGTGTTAGTTAAAGATTTAATGAACATTATGAATATGCAGATAGATAAAAAAGAAGATAATTAAACAAAGACGGTTAGCTCCATGGTATAACACTGAAACTTGCAAAATAAAGCAAATATCGCGGAAACTTGAGAAAATTTGGCGTTCCACCAAACTAGAAAATTCTCATTTAATTTGGCAAGATGGTCTTAAAACGTATAGGAAGGCCCTCCGTAATGCCAGAGCAGCGTACTACTCGTTGTTAATAGAGGAAAATAGGAACAACCCCAGGTTTCTTTTCAGCACTGTAGCCAGGCTAACGGAAGGTCACAGCTCTACTGAGTATTCCCATAGCTCTTAGTAGTAACGACTTCATGAGATTCTTCAATGATAAAATTATAACTATTAGAAGCAAAATTAAAGACCTGCCTTTAACTGGCACTGACTTATCTCTAAGCTCAGGAACCTTAGAAACAGATGTAAAATCAGATGTATGTTTAGACTGCTTTGCTTCACTTGATCTTTATTCAAGATTCAAGATGTTTATTTGTCATATGCACAGATTTTACACGCATGCAATGAAATTCTTAAGTTGCAACGTTTCCCACAATATAAAAATGTACACACTATACACAATATATTTAAAAGATTCAGGTATAAGATAAAATCGCATGCAGCAGCAAAACATTAAAAGCATTATAAAAAGCATATGCATTGAACAAATGCAAACAAATGCAAACATTCACAGTGTAGTGCAAACAGTGATTAGATTGCAAGTAGAAATTTCAAAAGACTGAGTCATTCAACAGCCTGATGGTCTGTGGATAAAAACAGTTTTTAAGTCTGGATGTTCTGGCTTTCAGGCTTCTATAACGTCTGCCAGAAGGTAACAATGTGAACAATATGTGCTGAGGGTGCGTAGTGTCTCTGATAATGTTATGTGCCCTCTTAGTTACCCGTGAACAGATATATTGTGCAGTTTTAATCACACGCTTGAGAACTTTCCTTTCCTGTACTGTGCAGTTTCCAAACCACACTGTAATGGAATTAGTCAGGATGCTTTCCACTGTACATCTATAGAAATTGCTAAGGAGTTTGGTGGACAGACCAAATTTCCTCAGCTTTCTTAAGAAGTACAGACGTTGTTGAGACTTACTGACAATATGCTGAGTGTTGTGAGACCAGGAGAGGACCTCACTGATGTAAGTGCCGAGGAATTTAAAGGTTTTCACCCTCTCTACCTGTGCTTCACCGATGTAAAGTGGGCCATGCTGATCATCTCTCCTCCTCCTCGGGTCGATAATCATCTCCTTAGTTTTCTCTGCATTTAAGGAGAGATTATTTGTGTGGCACCAGGACACCAGCTGAGCCACCTCCTCCCTATAGTCTGTCTCAACCCCACCAGTGATCAGGCCGATGATTGTTGTGTCATCCGCAATTCAATCAATTTAATTCAATTATTTCTTCATCTAAACCATCAACCTGCCTCTTAGACCCCATCCCGACTAGGCTACTTAAAGAAGTTTTACCCTTAGTCATCACTTCTCTACTGGATATAACCAGTCTGTCTTTATTAACAGGCTATGTACCACAGCACTTTAAAGTAGCTGTAATTTAACCTCTTCTGAAAAAGCCCAACCTTGATCTACATGTTTTAGCCAACTATAGACCTATATCCAATCTTCCATTTATTTCTAAGATTCTTGAGGAAGTAGTTCAATTTCAATTTCAATTAAATTTTTATTTATAGTATCAATTCATAACAAGAGTTATCTCAAGACACTTTACAAGGACCCAACAGTTCTAGTAATTTCCTTCAGAGCAAGCAACAGTGCGACAGTGGCAAGGAAAAACTCCCCTTTGGGAAGAAACCTCGGACAGACCCAGGCTCTTGGTAGGCGGTGTCTGACGACCGGTTGGGGATAGAATGGAGAGTGGCAATAACAGTCCCAAAAAAAAAAAAAAAAAAATAATAGTAGTTTGTAGTAGTTCTTTGTAGTAGTTCATGCCATAGCAGGGCACTGTGCAGCATTACAAGGCACAGCAGGACGTAGCTGGGCACCGCAGATCGTGGCAGGGAAGGGAACGTGTAGCGGGACCATGGCGACAGCTGCAACCATGATTTTGGAGCCTCCCTAATCCGAGGAAACATGCTGGGAGAAAAAGAACAAAAGGACTCCGGGGAATGACTCCCCAGAGCTAGGTTAGTAACAAGCATTTCTGGGACATAGATGCATACAAAATAGGAAGATAGAAAGATAGGAGAGAGGTGTGTTCAGTGTGTCGAAGGAAGTCCCCCAGCTGTCTAAAACTACTACAGCATAACCAAGAGAGACAGGGTAAAGAGAGGGGCCTGGACAGGCTAGAACTCTCCCCAACCGGATCGGGCTGTATGCCAAGTCTCCCTTTAGTTTTATTATATGATTACAGATAGAAATCTGACAACTATGACAAGAAGCAGGTGGGCCGGGTTAGGCGGACGCTGCAACTTTCACTCCCTAACAATATTCAATTCTATGCCCTAACTATAAGCTTTATCAAAGTCTTAACCTTAAAGAGACGGTGACAGGGTAAAAACTGGAACCTGGACAGGCTAGAACTGGCTCCGTTCTACTTTTCGGACTGTATGCCAAGTAATCCCATTTAGTTTTATTATAATACTATGAGCTTTTAAGATAAGATGGTGCCTGACCATGAACAACTATGAGAAGAAGGATTTTAAATTCTATTCTGGATTTTACAGGAAGCCAATGCAGAGAAGCTAAAACAGGAGAGATGTGATCTCTTTTCTTGGTTCCTGTCAGAACAATATTCAATTCTGGATGCCCTGAAACTTTATGGACTTTTTGAGCAGATCAAAAAGGAAAGTCTTAAGCCTAAGCCTACTCTTAAATGTGGAATTGCGGTAATCTGCCTAGAAGTAACAAACTGGAACCTGTTTTTCCATCAGGAGACAGGATATTCCTGATTTTTGCAATAAACGCTCTGGCGATCCTTGAAATATCTTCATTTTAAAGGACATGTCTCAAAGGAACCACAAGAATCCTGCATTCTGGGGCCGTAGTGCTCTTGTATCTCTTTGGATTGTACGGAGGTACTATGAGCTCAGTTTTAAGTTTAAGATGGTGCCATGACCATGAAGGCATTTGTTTAGGTGAGAAGAAGGATTTTAAATTCTATTCTGCATAACAATTTTACAGGAAGCCAATGCAGAGAAGCATATATAAAAACAGGAGACCGAACAGATCCTTGTGGGACTCCATCTCTTTTCTTGGTTCCTGTCAGAACAAACTGAGATGCTGATTCTGGATCAGCTGAAGAGTCTTTATGGACTTTTTTTGAGCAGCCTGATAATAAAATATGATTGCAATGGTCAAATCCAGCCTAGAAATAACAAATGCATGGACTAGTTTTTCTGCATCATTTTTAGACAGGATATTTTCCTGATTTTTGCAATGATTAACTCTAAAGGTGAAAAAAAATCCTTGAAATATGCTTTATGTGAGAATTAAAGGACATGTCCTGAATCTCAAAAATAATCAAGATATCCTCACAGTGGTGCTGGAGGCCAGGGTGATGCCATCCAGAAGTAACTATCTCTTTGGCATAGATTCAACAAGGTGCTGGAAGCATTCCCCCAGACATGAATAACAGTTCAGTTTTATCTGAGTTTAACATTGAAAATTACAGCTCATCCAGGTTTTAATCTCCTGAAGGCACATTTGAAAGTTTAGCTAACTGATTAGTTTTGACATGGCGCATTGATTGATAAATATAATTACAGTATCATCTGCATAACAATGAAAGTTTATGGGTAGGCTTGGCTTCCGATAATATTGCCTAAAGGAAGCATATATAAAGTGAACAGGATTGGACAAGAGCACAGATCCTTGTGGGACTCCATGACTACCTTTGGCGTGCACAGAAGGATTCATCGTTAACATGAACAAACTGAGATCGATCTGATAAATAAGACAGACCAGGCAACGTTTGAACAATCTTCTATTGTCCAATTTCGATGAGCTTGATGCAAATAAGACCTAAACCAGCTTAAAGAGCAGTCCCTTTAATGCCCAATTAAATGTTCCAATCTCTGTAATAAAATATGATGGTCAATGGTATCAAATGCAGCACTAAGATCTAATAACACCAGTACAGAGATAAGTTTTTCCTTTGTCTGATGCAATTAGGAGGTCATTAGTAATTTTCACAAGTGCTGTCTCTGTGCAATATGATTAACTCTAAATCCTGACTGAAAATCCTCAAATAAGCTGTTTGAACTATGCTGTTTAGACCATGTCTACATGACTAAAAACTGAGTTGCCGCCATGTGATTGACTGCAAGAAATTAGAGTGAAATGGAAGATTGGATATAGGTCTATAGTTGGCTAAAACTTCTGGATCAAGGTTTTTTTTTTCAGAAGAGGTTTAATTACAGCTACTTTAAAGTGCTGTGGTACATAGCCTGTTAATAAAGATAGATTGGTTACATCTAGTAGAGAATTGTTGACTAAAGGTAAAGCTTCTTTAAGTAGCCTAGTCGGGATGGGGTCTAAGAGGCAGGGTGATGGTTTAGATGAAGAAATAATTGAATTAAATTGATAAAGATCAAGTGAAGCAAAGCAGTCTAAACATATATCTGGTTTTACAGCTGTTTCTAAGGTTCCTGAGTTTAGAGATAAGTCAGTGCCAGTTAAAGGCAGGTCTTGGTCTTGAATTTTGCTTCTAATAGTTATAATTTTATCATTGAAGAATCTCATGAAGTCGTTACTACTAAGAGCTATGGGAATACTTGGCTCAGTAGAGCTGTGACCTTCCGTTAGCCTGGCTACAGTACTGAAAAGAAACCTGGGGTTGTTCCTATTTTCCTCTATTAATGACGAGTAGTACGCTGCTCTGGCATTACGAAGGGCCTTCCTATACATTTTAAGACTATCTTGCCAGATTAACCGAGAATTTTACAATTTGGTGGAACGCCAAATCTCAAGTTTCCGCGATGTTTGCTTTAATTTGCGAGTTTCAGTGTTATACCATGGAGCTAACCGTCTTTGTTTTATTATCTTCTTTTTTAGAGGGGCATCCATCTTACTGGATGTCGCCAATCATGGCGACATCCAGTAAGATGGCGCAAGACACACTAGAGTCAGAATATCAGACAGCTTGTTATCAAACTAAAGGTTATGCCTGATTAGCTAAACCACTTTATTTGCAGAAAGAAATCCCTAAAGTGTCTGAAATGTGCATACTGCACAGGAAAACGGCATTGACAACTGTGGTAGTCTGCTGGGTCTAGTCTATATCCATGGCCTTCCACTTCCGGGATTGGTCTCTTGCTGCCATAAATTGCGACGTATGTCCTCCTTTCGGCCAGATGTACGTCACCTTCCGCTTTCTTTGTGTTGAAATTTTAAACTCTGATGATTTATTAGGACTGGGAGTTTTCTGTTGCACGACTAAAACAACTTTTGAACATACACGTTCCACCAAAACAAATTCCTTACTGAGGCTATTTTTCAGCGACACCAGCGCTCTGTGCAGCGCACACAAGACGATTGTGTTTGGTTTAAAGAAAGATTAGATTCAACTTTATTGTCAAGTACAAGGCAACGAAATGCAGTTTGGGTCTAACCAGAAGTGCAATAGCAGTAAGTGCAGGATATACAATGGTTCCATGAGTGCAGGACATGGATATGTACTGAATAGGTATAGAAATTAATACTATTATAAACAGAATTTTACAGATGGGTTTGTCCTATGAATATAAAATATAGATAACAAGTATTGTGAGCAAAATTTACAGCTGGATATGTACTGAATATAATATACAGGTGGATATTACTATAAGTAGAAATTTTACAGATATGTACAATAAACATAATATGAGCAAGATTTACAGGTGAGTATGTACTATGAATATATATACAGGCGGCTATTATAGACAGAATTTTTACAGATAGATATAATAAGTTAGGCTAAAATTAGCAGTATAACAATGATTTAAGGTAGTACAAATAAAGTTTGGGCAGAAGCTATCCGAAATTAAAGTGCAGTGGAAAGTAATTGCATATTACAGTTAAAGTACGGTAATGCAGATGTATATGTAAACAATTAATACTGTAAATAAACAAACAGCAGTGCAAATTGAAATGCAAGTATTGCAAAAAGGTAAGGAGTGCAAAAAAGATGCAGATATAAACAGTTGTTACTGTAGTGCAGGTGAACATTATAGAATTGCAGATAACAAAATGGAGGCAAGTGTGAGGAGGGAGAGGAGAGTCAATCAGTATATGAGGGGAGAAAGGCCAATAAACCAGAGCTGGAAGTCTGGAAAATGTGTTTGGGTTCTTGGGGCAATTCCAGGATTTTTTTGAGTGAGGTGGCACGGAGCAGACTAATGATCTGTAGTCTGGCAATGTAAGACTGGACAACACTTGGTGCCTGGATGTCTGCTGCTCTAGGTTGGAAGACAAGGTTATTTCCACTAAATTCTCATGCCTATAAAAATTATAAAAAACATTTGTTATTCTTCACAAAGTTTTTCTAGGAAGAGTGCAAGTCTGAAAAAAGGAGCTCTGTTTTGTACAATCTTCCTGTTACTTAAAAGCAACCAAAAGCATGGGAAAGGTTACCAGACTTCATTACATTATGACTTTAATCACCTCAAGGGAAAAACCCCTCCCCCCAAATGCAGTAGGATCACAGGGCAGATGGAGTTTTTACGAAACACTGCATCTGAGACCCAGGATGTGATAAACGTCACTAAGTCCCATTTAACACGTTTTAGTTCTTTTAGTTACATTTGTTTAACCCTTTAATTGTTTGCATGCAAATGTACTGTATGTTATTCTGTAGAGTCTAGTGTATTTTTTTCACGGTGGTGTTAATTATTGTGATAAGTAAATAAGTATGTTGAAAAATGTAATAAAATTTATAAATAAAACGTTCAAGTGTACGTCAATACACAGTACCATCCCACTGTAGTATTTTATCCAGAAAGGCAGAAAAATAGAGCCTTCACAGTCCATCTTCCTTCTATTATCTGTAACTACTTGTCCTTTATCCTCAGGGTGTTACGATTAAAGAGGAGGACTCAAATGCTCGGCTAGGAAACAAGGATTTATTGGGAAGAAAGTGATCGGAAGGTGGGGAAAACGCAGGTACTGACGGGACAGGAGGCTGACAAAGAGACGCGGGCTGGGCAGGCGGGGAGACCAGGGTTGGAGCCGAGAGGGAGGCACTGGCGCTTGGGAGAGGGTTGGAGGCTGGATGTAGCGGGGCGCCGGAGGAGGAGGACCGGCGTTGGGGGGGGGGGGGGGGGGGAGCCATCTGACCCGAGGCAGGAGCAGGAGTGAAGATGACACTGAAGGAAGGAGACAAAAGGGTGAGTACATGAAAGGACACAGGAAGACAAAAAATTCAGAGTAGCTTGCTTAGCGATTTTCACCGATGTGAATGTAGCAACAATCAAGCGAAGAGTGGATGGTGAGCCGGGGTAGATATACTGGTGGTGATGACCAGAAGTGGGTAGTAACGAGTTACATTTACTCCGTTACATTTACTTTAGTAAGTTTTTGAAAAAAAATTGTACTTCTAGGAGTAGTTTTAAATCACTATACTTTTACTTGAGTAGATTAGTGAAGAAGAAACTGTACTCTTACTCCACTACATTGGCTACAATGAGCTTGTTACTTTTCTTTTTACCTCTTTGGTATTCTATGCGTCATTGTTTTTACCCCAACGTACATCTCATTTTAATGTTTTATTTTGACAGAGGGGGAGAGACTTCCGCTAAAGGCTCTACCACGTGACTGTGTTTCACCAATCAAACGGCGTTGTGCAGTCTCATCACGCGACCATACTCTATCTCAGCGGCGGCCGCGGGACGTGTTAGCTTGACAGTTGTAGCATAGCAAATGTTATCAACTGTTGCCAAGGCAACGCAGACCAGGAGGAACACCCCTGGCCTCATAGTGAAAGTATGGTTACCTTTTAATAAAAGTGAAAAACAGCAGCTACATTATGCTGAGTCTTCTGTGTGACCAAAACAAACTGACATGTGAGCATTCAACAACTCAACATCTAACTTGAGAAAACATGTAGCAGTCCTTTTTGTTTATAGGAATAATGTAATATAGGAACATTTCATATGTATATATTATCCATCAAAATTTGATGTTTAAGTCTCTTCACTTAAGCTATTTTGTAATTAATAAATAAATTTTAATTTATTTTATTGATTGGATGAACTATAATTTGCCTAAAGATGATTATTTCGTATTTTTGTCGGTCTGATTGATGCTTGTGTTAAGAAATAAATCAGACATTACTCAACAGTTACTCACTACTTTAGTAGTTTTTTCATCAAGGACTTTTTTACTCTTACTCAAGTAATTATTTGGATGACTACTTTTACTTGAGTCATATTATTGTAAAGTAACAGTACTTTTACTTGAGTACAATTTTTGGCTACTCGACCCACCTCTGGTGATGACTGATGAGGAGCAGGTGTGAGGAGCGGGAGCGGTTGATTGTAGATGATCGTGTGGTGTGTGTAGTCAGCTGGCTTTGGCAGGGGAGAGGGGAGAAACAAACAGGGCAAGGTGACAGAAAGGGAAAAAAAAAAGAAAACAGACTACTCACGGCCAGCCGTACCCCGGTTGGGACACTGGGCTGGAGTTGAACACAGCTGACAGGTCGTCTGGGGTTAATCCCAGGGCTGATATTCAAACCTACGGGCAATTTAGAGTCACCAATAACCCAAACGTGCATAGCTTTAGACTGTGGGAGGACGCCTGAGAAAAACGACAAACAAAAGGGCATGAGCAAGCTGGCTGGAACCAGGACACTCTTAATGTGAAGCACTGAGCTAACCACATCATGTGTCTTGGAAAATACAAACATTAAAGGCCCTAGACACCCACACAGGTGTTTTCAGTTGTTCTGGCTGATTAGACCTCTACCCAGATTAAAACCCTCAGGTACTGAATGGATCGTATACGATCCAAAACAGCACCTCTGATTCATATTTCAAACATTTAATAACCAGAAAAGACAGAAACCTACAGATTTTTGCAGCTAAAAGCTAAAGAGCTAGTCGTCACGGGGGTGTCCTTGGTGTCTTTCTAGCCTTTACAGGTAATTTTCTATCCAGCTTGGAACTTGTGCTTTTTCCGGGGTCGTTGAGCATTAAATCCAAACTGTTACATCCAAGAGTTATCCACTTTATGTCCATAATTTGGTCATTGCTGTTGCTAGCTCTGTGCTACCATCTCAGGTAAATCTCCCATTAAGCATTTCAAGTGTTTGTTTTTCAACCAATGGGAAGGGAGGTTCTGTCAAAAATGATGCGCTTATATGGGTATTCGAGCAAGAACAAAGATAGTATATAATGGGAAAGATAGATAACTCCAGGTCAAAATAGTCTAATGTGATCAAAGATAGTCTGGTACCATTCTAAATTGTTTTACAGAGAAGAATGTTTTGAGCTTTGGCATACATTTTGCATTTTTTGTGTAAATTTGTAAATAGTTTGTCCTTTATATGAGTTATAATGTTCATTACTACTTATGCTACTCCAGGGGGACATCAAGTGTCAGTTGACAACCTTAAGAACAGAGAACTTGAGAAAACTTCAAGAAAAACACACAAGAACACGGTCCTATAAAAACCCCTTCAAGTTTGTCAAAGACCTCTTCGATAAGGTAAAAAGCGGAACTCTGAGAATTCCAAAGCAGGAACTGGAAGAACACATGAAAAAAGTCCACCATGACACAAAAAGGCATGAACAGATAGTTATCCCACATGACATACCACCCATTTGATCTCCTGAATTCATCCTGGAGACTGGCCCTCCAAAATGGAAGGAAGTAGAGAGTACAATACGGCGCGCAAGATCAGAATCAGCCCCTGGGCCAAATGGAGTACCGTATAATTTATACAAGAACGCACCAGATGTTCTACGCTATCTATGGAGGCTCATGAGAAAAGTGTGGCAGAAGGGAATAATACCTAAGGCCTGGGGAAGGGCTGGATGAGTGCTAATTCCCAAGGAGAAGGATGCAAGAGATATAAGTCAATTCCGGCCAATCTGCCTTCTCAACGTTGAAGGGAAAATCTTTTTCAGCGTGATAGCACAGAGGTTTTCCACCTACCTCGAGAAGAACAACTACATTGATATATCTGTACAGAAGGCTGGCATTCCTGGGTTTCTGGTTGCTTGGAGCATACTAGTATGATCTGGCACCAGATTCAAGCGGCGAAGAAGGACAAAAAAAAAAAAAAAAACATCCATGTCATCTTCCTTGACCTGGCCAATGCCTTTGGATCAGTTCCCTATAACCTCCTCTGGGAATCCTTCAACTTCTTCCATGTTCCATCATAAGTCTAGTAAAAGCCTACTGCGGCATGCACCAGGCGGCTACTTGGAAAACTGCAGAAGAACATCAAGTGGGCCCGGATGAACATCAAGCCAAACAAGTCATGAAGCATCTCAGAAGTCAAGGGACAGCTTAAAAATTTGAAGTTCTGCATTGGTGATTACCCAATACCAACAGTGTCTGAGCAACCTGTCAAAAGCCTGGGCAGATTGTCAACGCAAGCCTCAGGGATAAAGACCTAGTGCAACAAGTAAGGGAGGACATCACCAACAGTCTGGAAAACATCAACCCTACTGCCAGGGAAGCTCAAGCTCTGGTGCCTGCAATTTGGACTTCTCCCTCGGGTAATGTGGCCTCTCACTATCTACAAACTCCCAATAACTACTGTGGAAAAGATGGAACAAACTGACTTCATATGTGAAGAAATGGCTCGGCGCCCCACGCTGTCTAACTAATATCAGCTTATACGGCAAAGGAGCCCTTGAACTGCCTATCACGAGCTTCACTGAAGAGTACACATGCTTTAAAGTAAGACTCCAGAGACCAGACCATCAGCAATGCTGCTCCACCACTGTTAACTGGAAGGATATGGACACCAACCAATGCGGTGCGGCATGCTACGTCAGCCCTGAGGCACAACGACATTGTTGGACAAGTCCAGTTTGGAAGAGGAGGCCTTGCAGCTTGCCTTGGGCTTGCAGCAAGTAAGCCAACTTGGCATAAAGCCTCAACATCAGAGAGGAGGAAAATGGTGGTCGAGGAGGTGCGCCGTCAGGAGGAGGTGGAAAGAAGCGCAAGGGCAGTCCCTCTTGCCAAGTAGGGACAATGGATGAGGTGGCAAGGCCTGGAGAGGAGAAAGCTCAGCTAGAGGGTGCTTTGGAATATGGAGGCAAGTAACATCAGCTTCATTATCAGAGCCACCTATGACGTGCTCTCCAAAAAACCTCCACCAGTGGTATGGTGAGGACCCAACTTGTGCCCACTACCCAACTCCAGCGACTCTTAAACACATATTGACCGGTTGTAAGACCAGCCTCACACAAGGCCGCTTCACCTGGAGGCACAACCAAGTCCTAAAGAGTCTGGCAGCAGCTCTTGAGAGCAAGAGGAATACCAACAACTCCTTGCCCCTGAGAGCAACCAAATCCATCACGGCCCCTTCATCTGAGTGGGACAGAAAAAGCCCAACCATCCCCATACCAAACCAGAAGCTGGACAACTAGCCATGGCCCGGGACTGGAAGATGCTAGTTGATATTGGCCAGCAACTAATCTTTCCATCAGAGATTCCAGCCACCACCCTTAGGCCAGATTTGGTACTCGGTCCCCTTCACTGAAGTCTGTTTACATCATAGAACTCAGTTCCATGGGAGAATTCAACAGTAGAGGCCTATGAACGCAAGAAACTGCACTACACAGACCTGGCAGAAAATGCTCAACAGCAAAGATGGAAGGCGAGTATCTATCCGGTTGAAGTGGGATGCAAAGGTTTCGTGACTTCTTCCACCCTCAAGCTGCTGAAAGCCCTTGGTATCCATGGACAGACTCTGCAACAGAAAGTTAAATCAATCTCTGAAGTGGCCAAAAGAAGCAGCCAGTGGATGGATCAAGCGGAAGGACCCTAGTTGGGCTCAAGGAGCATCAACATGACTCGTTCACTGTTAAATACAAGCGGTAACGAGGAACAGGTGATACATCAGATGAATCACATTAGGACGGGGCAGGACAATCAGACAGACAAAAAGTAAAACCAGAGACCAGACTTCAAAATAAAACAGGAAACATCCAGACAGACACTCACAGGGGAACACATGACAGAAACAGCAAAACAAGACACGAACACTAGGAGACAAGACAGGACCAAAGACAGGACCAAAACCACAGAAGCAGGAAAAGAAAACAAAGTAAAACCCCTAACCAAAAAAAGTTTGAGCAGAATCACAGCAAATCCAAGCTCGAGCATTCACTAATTAAATGTGAAAGCTAGGTTTTGAGAGAAAATATTACAAAAAAAATGTGAAATCATTGAGAAATGCTTGGAAATTGAAAGAACGTGCTCTTGAATAAAGATAGGACTTAAACTCCATAAATACACATCGCCATATTGACAGCAGCATTAAATCTACACTAGCTGAGTGCTTACCTGACTCAGTTCCTGCAATACTACTTTTGCTTCCCTTGATAATATAACAGACAACCTGGGGTCTCATTTATAAAACTGTAGGATCCTTGCTAAAAGTGTACGTACGCCCAATAAAAAAAATCTCATTTATAAAACCGTGCGTAAGTACATCTGTAAGCAGTGTTCCATCTGTGTGTGTACGTGAATCAGACTCTTTATCCCGCCCTGTACACACCCATTATTAACCGTAAACAGTCAATGAAAAGCACCTCATGAATGCTGATCAGTATGTTAATTACCCTCGCAGTTCTTTCGTTAAGGCCGAATCATGACGACTGGCGGGGGAAAAAAAAAAAAAAACTTCTCAGACGGCTGGTGAATTGCTGCAAATTGAACTATAATTTCGGCCTGTTATCGCATAGTGTAGGGAAACCTGATCTATAGACTACCTATATTAATGATACAATAGTGGTGAGGACCTGTATTTGGACTGGTATGGCACCTGTATTGCACTCTCTAGATCCAATCCAGTACATAGATCCAAGAGCACAGTTTTAGGGAATTTAAATCGGCATATTAACCAGTGTTCGTCGTGGTTCCTGAAGTCTGTCTCTCCTTTTTCTTCTATTGGAGTAGTCCTCCTGCAGGGCCAGCAGTGCCTTCATGCAGCATTACACACTGGGATCATTGCAGTATTTATAGGTTTACAACAATTTGTGATTGTTAACAGCTTGCCAAAATCATAGCATCAACTAGTGGTATCCCCACCCCAAAATTTCAACCTGTTCTTTTGACCCCCTCCCACAGCTCTGGTCAAAACCTGTCTCACTTCCCTCCTCTCCTTCATTACGTCCATTATTCATTCCTCTCTCCTCTGCTATTCAAAACAGCATCTGTCTCACAGATTCTGAAAAAACCTGGCTCAGATCCCACTAACTATAATAATCTTCGTCCTATCTCAAATCTTCCCTTTATTTATAAAATACTTGAAAAAAAAATAGTGTCTGTGTCACACCCCGGCGAGAATGCTGGGGAGTCAAACTACAATACCAGCAAAAAATCCTTCCACTGACAAATGCGACACAGACCAAGCAGTTCGAAACATAACACTTTAATCTAAAACAAGTTAAAAGTTGTAAAACAGCTAAAAAACATCAATAAAAGTTAAAAAAACAGCGTATTAAAAGCGATCTCCTTACTGCTAATCCCCAGTGTTTGTTACAGTCTGTAGTTCGGTGGCTCTCAAGAATGGCCGGTTCCACCCAGGGAAGCCTGGGCTCTTCCTTTCTCTCGCCTGTTCTCGTTGCGTGTTCCACTCGGCCAACGCTGAGAAAGAACAAAGGGAGATCTCAGTCAAACAAGACACAAACAGCACAACAGTTCTTTTCCACACACTCTCCCAGAGGACAGCTGGAAGGCTTTCCTTCACTTACCTGCGTTTCTGCGTTGAACTCCTCATTTGGGTGGCTGCAGTCCCCCTGTTGCTTCGGGCTCTAAGGACGTAATCCGGTCCACACCACCACGAGTTCACCCCCACTTCGGACGGCTTGTCCCACCGGCACTTCGCCAGCCCGTCTGCTCGCCTCGGCTTCCACTGTCCTCCGTGTCAGTCGGTTTCTGCTCTGTGCTGCTCTCCTTTGCCTTTTCACTGGCCAGTCCCCTACCACACCTGCTCTGCATTGAGCCCAGGTGTTTTAATTTCTGCTCTGGCTGCTGCGGTTGCCTCCAATTGGAAGGTTGGTGGTTCAATCCCTGGCCCTGCAGTCCCATGTCAAAGTGTCCTTGGGCAAGACACCCTAGTTTCCCCATGCTGCGCACCGAGTGTGAATGTGTGTGAGTGTTTATCTGATGAGCAGGTGGCACCTTTACGGCAGCCTCGGCCCAGTGCATGAATGTGTATGAATGGTGAATGTATCCTGTATGATGTAAAAGCCTTTGAGTAGTCGTTAAGGCTATCTGAATAACAATTTGTCCTGCCTTGAGCTCGTTTAGGTCTGAATAAAAAAAAAAAAAAAAGGGAGGAGCTCCAGTCTTGGCAAAGGTGTTATAATTACAACAGTTCATGCACTAAAAAGCTGTAAATAAAACTTAAGCATGCAATAAAAAGAATAAAAACATGCAAACACTAAAATCCTAAAAACACATGCCACAAGTCTTATTTAAAAAAGGCATTCACAGCAATTCACATGCACTTATATTACCTATACCAAATCCACCTTTGACATTTCCCCCCCTCTTTAATGGTGGTCGTCCCGACCATCTACTCACTGCGGTACCGAGCTGGGGGAAGACCCAAATTGGGGCGTCTAGAGCGGCGTATAATCAGCAGGCTAACCTCCCATCGCTGGGCTACTAGTTCTACTGGAGGGTCAGGTGGTTGGTCCAACACTGGGTTTTGTTCAACCGGTGGCAGGTAATGGCCAGTTGCCACCAATCTAGGCAGCCAACATGTTGGGGGGGCATGGGTTCCGTTGGGAGGGACACGGCCGGTTGCAGTTCCTCTGGTTCCTGCCTGTACTGTAACAGATCCAAGGGGCATGTTTGGAGGTTATTCCTATGCACTGTACGAGTAGGGGCCTCCTTACCTTCTGGCCAGAGTATGTAGACCGGGTGGTCCTCCCTTAGCTGCTTTACCACCACATACGGCTCTGGGACCCACCGCAAATTCAGCTTCCCATTCGCCCTCCTGCGGAAGTTTCTGACAAGCACTTGTTCTCCGGGGAGCAATGGCGCCAACTTGGCTCTTCTGTTATATCTGGTCCGATCCCGGTCCTGCCATTGTTGTGTATGCCTGGTTACTGTCTGATAAGCATGATTTAAAGCTTCTTGGTGCTTCTTCACCCATCCCGACAGGGTATAGGGCTCAGTTGTAGGCTTCAGACCAATTACCCAGTCAACAGGCAACCTGGCATGCCTCCCAAACACCACATAGTGTGGTGTCATTCTGGTGGTACTGTGTATGGTGTTATTATATGCCTGTACAAGAGCGGGGAGTCGACTTGGCCACTGTGCCTGACTTATTTCTTCCAAGGAGTTTAACAGCCCCAACAGAGTCTGATTGAATCTCTCACATGCCCCGTTTCCCTGAGGGTGATAAGCGGTAGTACGGCTCTTCTGACAGCCGTAGAGTTGACACAGTTCTTTCATTAATTGACTCAAAGGTTGCCCCCCGATCAGTCAGGATTCGTTCGGGGCAGCCGAAGGTCTGGATAAAGTGGTTATACAGGGCCTGGGCTGTGGTATTCGCTGACTGGTCTCTCGTAGGCACTGCAAGGGCATACTTAGAAAATAGGTCTGTTATGACTAGTATGTAGGGGTGCCTGTCCTGTGTGCCCCAGGGAAAGATAGTCTATCCCCACTATTTCAAATGGGTAACTAGTCAAAATGGGTACAAGGGGAACCCTTACCTCTGGCCCAGCCTTGGCACAGACGCATTGGGGGCAGGCAGCTGTCCACTCTCTTACGTCCTCGGTCATCCTTGGCCAATAGCAACGTTGTTGCAGGGTGGTGAGGGTCCTTTCTCTGGTCAGGTGTCCCATCTTGTCATGGTACCTCCCCCACACCTCCCTAGTTTCTTGTTTGGGGACCACCACCTGAAAGACTTCTTCTCCGGACTCTGTCTCCTGGTGTAGTCGCCCTAGGATGCCATCTCGCAAAACAAGGTTGTCCCATTCTCGCTGTAGTTGTTTCACATATGAGGACCTCAGGCTGTCGGCTTCCGGAGGTGGCAGTCCCTGCTCTTTCCGCTGTCGTATCTGCATTAGTTCTGGGTCTTCAGCCTGTCGGTCTGCCCAGGACTGTTCTTCCACCACCACCCCCACCACTCGGCTGACAAGGGATGGCATTGGGTCCTGCAGTTCTGGTAACCTGGAGAGAGCGTCTGCATTTTTATTTTGGGTACCTGGTCTGTACTTAATGACGTACTTGAAGTTTGCCAGCTGGGCAGCCCATTGCTGTTCCACTGCAACAAGACGAGCAGCATCGAGATGGACCAACGGGTTATTGTCTGAACACAGTAAACTCAGCTCCATACAGATAGTCTTTGAACTTTTCGGTGACGGCCCATTTCAAAGCTAACAGTTCTAGCTTAAAAGAGCTATAGTTCTGATCATTTCGCTCCGTTGGCTGTAGGCTACGGCTGGCATAGGCGATCACTCTCTGCCTTCCCCCTGCACTTGGGCCAATACCGCCCCCAAACCATCCAAACTGGCATCCGTGTATAGCCTAAATGGTTGGGAAAACTCTGTGTAGGCCAACACAGGGGTGGTAAGTAAAGCCTCCCTAAGCTGATCAAAGGCTTGTTGACATTCAGACGTCCACGTGATTGGGGGGTTCTTACTGTGTGGGGCAGTGCCGCGTGTCAGGGCATTTAATGGGGTGGCTATTTTAGAAAAGGCAGGTATAAACCGCCAGTAGTACCCTGCAAAACCAAGGAAGGATTTTACCTGCTTCACGGTCTGAGGGATTGGCCAGCCCCTTACCGCTGCAGTCTTTGCGGGGTTGGTAGCCACACCCTGCTTGCTGATAACGTGCCCCAGGTAAGTCACCTCACGCTGGAACAGGCGGCACTTTGCCGGTTGGAGTTTCAACCCGTGCTCATGAAGGCACCGGAACACTTCCTCCAGGTGGTGCAGGTGACTACTGAAATCAGGAGAGAACACAACCACATCATCCAAATATATCAGCAGAGAGTCATTTACTAAGTTGCCTAGGCAATGTTGCATCAGTCGTTGGAATGTAGCAGGGGCATTACACCGTCCAAATGGCATCCGGTTGAATTCATACAAGCCGAACAGGGTTGTAAAGGCGTTTTTTTCTGTCCATTGGATGCATTTCGACCTGCCAATACCCACTTGCCAGATCCAAGGTGGAATACCATTTGGCAGATTTAAGTCCAGTCAATGCCTCCTCAATCCGGGGCAGCGGGTAGGCGTCTTTGTGGGTGAGCGCTTTAAGTCTTCTGTAGTCCACACAGAACCGCCAACTTCCATTCCTTTTTTTTCCACCAACACAATTGGAGCTCCCCAAGGGCTCGCACTCTTACCACTCCGCCCGTCAGTTCTGTGTATAGACTTGGGGGGACAGGCCGGTACCGCTCGCGACTGGGGAGCGCTGAGCCCGTGGGTATTTTATGTTTCACCACGCCGGTACAGCCAAAATCTTCATGACAAGCAAAGGTTTTTGACCACTTGTGTAGCAAATTTGTCATCTCACCCTGTTGGTCCGGGTCAGGCCATCTCCCTGTAGAGCCAGTGTTGGGTGTGGTCCGGTTGCGTCTTCCACTCCAATGCGCCTCACCTCAACCTCCACCACATCCGCTGTCACGCTGTTAAGGACCAGCTCCTGTTCCCCTTGAATGTCAGCCATAGCCACTTCCGTCACTTGGGCCAACGGCTGTCGCTGGGGAATCTCCACAGGATACGGGTTAGGGTTGCACAGCCGTACGGGGACTCTTCCATCACATACCACTGCCAACTTGCGGCCCACGCACCATTCTGCATCACTGTCTGGGAGAGATTCAATCATCACATTACAGTTCTGTTTTGGACCACCTTCGGATACCTGTGTCCATACCAGCATTTCTGTCTGCGGTGGAATAATCACTGGCTGTTGGCGTGGTAACTTGACAGGGGGGGAAGGAGCTCTCCTCCCGAGATCCGGCGACACTCTGCAAAGGCTCTAACCCAAGCCTGGCCCTGGACAAGTGGCATGGGGGTCTTAAAAGCGGCCAACCCTGGGTGGTTCCCTTGGGTAAGAGCAGTTCAGACAAGATTAATAATATTCATACCAAGTATACCTTTGGTCGACACCTTTTGCTGGTACACTGATGCTTCCTATTCGACAGTCAACTAAAGCATAACCAATATAGGGAATCTTCAGGCCTTTTGCTGCCCGTAGGGTCAACCAAGGGGCCTCGGCAGTATTGGTAGAGCAGGTACCTGCTAGGTATTTTTTAAACAAACTCTTACTCAGAAGAGTAACCTGCAACCCTGTATCTAACACAAATGGCACTGCCTTTTCATTCATCTTTATAACATCAGGGCACTCACCGATCAATGCCGACCTCTCTTGTAGCACAGACCCTTCCTCTTGTCCAACAGCCCCCACTACTTGGCCGTCAGTGGCAGGGGGAGGGGGATTAAAAATCCCGCCGTCTGGATGGTCTACGTGGGCACCAGCGTTGTATATGTCCAGCTTCGCCACAGCACAAACAAATGGGCCGACCCTCTGTATCCCACTGGTAGGTAGACCTAGACACTTGTGGCCTTGGCCGAGGCACATACGTTGGAACCGTCCGAACTGGTCGTGGGTCGGCCGCTCAGGGCTGGTGACGCTTCCCTCGTTAATTGCGTCCTGACCTCTTCCATTAGGTTGGCTGAGAGGGCCTTCATCTGTTCTCGCACCTCGCCCATCAGGTCCTGCTGCAGTTCATGTCGTAGCTGGCTTTTCAATTGTTCCAAGTTGGGTCTTTCATCTTGTACTTGTGGGGCTGTAATTCTCTGGGACATTATAATCTCCTCTCCCTCTTGTAGTTCTTGTTCCAAAGCCCATGCTTCTTTACAGGCTGCACTGAAGGTCAGATGCTCATCCCGCCGGAGCTGACGGCTCAACTCCTTTTTGATGGGTCCGGCCCGTAACCCCACCATCAGTTGGTCCAACAGCAGGTCCGCTCCGTCCTCTCTTACACCTGTATCTTGCTCCTGCCATCTGGAAAGAAATTCTCTCAGTCTTAATATATAAGCACTCACAGATTCTTCTGCTCGCTGTCTACAATTAAAAAAAGCTGCTCTCAACTGCGCTTTAGTGGTTGGTTTAGCGTACAGGGTTTGTAGCTGTTGTAATACCTTGGCTCTGGTGTCGTTATTTGCAGGTAGCACAAGAAGCAATTCCCGCTTAGCATCCTCTTCTAAAGCCCCCAGCAAGAAATCTGCCTGCTGTTGTTCATTAAGTCCTTGAGCCCTTAGCATGGCCTCCACCTGAACCCTCCATTCTCCAAATTTATTTCTATCTCCAGCAAATTTTGGTATCCACGCTGCCCCCATAAACCATGGCATAACAAACTGAGCCATAACGGCTGGACTCTTGCTACCCCCTACTGGTGGGTTGTTACTAGTACTTGGTGTCTGGTCCATATTTGTCAGTGGAGCTGGTATCCTGCCGACAACGCCAAAAATGTCACACCCCGGCGAGAATGCTGGGGAGTCAAACTACAATACCAGCAAAAAATCCTTCCACTGACAAATGCGACACAGACCAAGCAGTTCGAAACATAACACTTTAATCTAAAACAAGTTAAAAGTTGTAAAACAGCTAAAAAACATCAATAATAAAAGTTAAAAAACGGTGTATTAAAAGTGATCTCCTTGCTGCTAGTCCCCAGTGTTTGTTACAGTCTGTAGTTCGGTTGCTCTCAAGAATGGCCGGTTCCGCCCAGGGAAGCCTGGGCTCTTCCTTTCTCTCGCCTGTTCTCGTTGCGTGTTCCACTCGGCCAATGAGCAGCGCGTACACGAGAGTGATTGACACTGCCAAAACAGTCCTCCTGGCTCTGATTGGCTGTTTCCCAGAGGACG
This sequence comes from Etheostoma perlongum, assembly GCA_026937815.1. Taxonomy (NCBI): domain Eukaryota; kingdom Metazoa; phylum Chordata; class Actinopteri; order Perciformes; family Percidae; genus Etheostoma; species Etheostoma perlongum. The sequence goes on along the minus strand of CM049385.1, from coordinate 22,848,623 downwards.
GGAGCGGTGTATTTCTGCCAGTGGCACTTAGGAGCACAGGGAGGAGCTTGATTTTGCATATGGGTAAAATTTTTTTTTCACAGATTATCTGTCTCATATTCCACTGTCAGGACATAGTGACAGTTTTAACAAATATGTAAAAAATACATTTTTACTAAAGTTACCTACTGAACCTTTAAGCCCAGGTGTTTTAATTTGTCCTGCCTTGAGCTCGTTTAGGTCTGAATAAAAAAAAGGGAGGAGCTCCAGTCTTGGCAAAGGTGGTATAATTACAACAGTTCATGCACTAAAAAGCTGTAAATAAAACTTAAGCATGCAATAAAAAGAATAAAAACATGCCAACACTAAAATCCTAAAAACACATGCCACAAGTCTTATTTAAAAAGGCATTCACAGCAATTCACATGCACTTATATTACCTATACCAAATCCACCTTTGACATCTGTTCAACTCCATGCTTTTCTTACCATTAACAGTCTTTACAAACCTTTCCAGTCTGGTTTTCGCCCCTCCCATAGTACTGAAACTGCCCTAATAAAAATCACCAATGATCTCCTCACAGCTGCTGATTCCGGTCTCATCTCTATCCTCATCCTACGCCTAACTGGCGTAAACAGAATGAGAACATGGATCCATCATGCCTTCATCCATTCTCCTCAATACATTATCTTCTCTCGGCATCTCTCACACCCCTCTTGACTGGTTCCGCTCATATCTCTCCGACCGCACTCAGTTTATTCAACTCAAATCTTTCACATCCCACCCTTCCCCTGTTACTATTGGCGTCCCTCAAGTTCTTGGCCCCCTCCTTTTCATCACCTACAGTACCTACTTCCCCTTGGCAATATCTTCCGCAAATTCATCATTCATTTTTATTGTTACGCAGACGACACCCAGCTCTACTTATCCAGAAAACCCACCTCCTTGCTCCCCCCCTTGTCCCTTACTAACTGCTTACTTGAAATTAAAGACTGGTTCACCTCAAACTTCCTTAAACTAAACAGTGATAAAACCGAACTCCCCTGTAGCCACCAAATCCACCCTGGAAAAATCAATAGTTTCACTCTGCTTATTGACAACTCCTTGGTCTCCCCTTTCATTTTGCAGTCTGGGTGTCATCCTCGACTCCTTTCCTTTCAGTCACACATAAATAATATCTGAACATGCATACTTTCACCTATGCAACATTAACTGCATCCGTGCCCCGGTACCACTCACACTGTCTCCATCCTTATCCACAGCCTCATCACCTGTGCCTTGACTACTGTAACTCCCTTCTTTTTGGCCTTCCTCAAAAATCCCTCCATAACCTTCAACTTCTTCAGAACTCAGCAACTTGTGTCATCACCAGAACCCCGTCTTTTCATCATATAACCCCTGTCCTTCAGCAGCTCCATTGGCTTCCAGTTCAATACAGAATACAATTTAAAATCCTTCTCCATACTTTCAAAGCCATCCATAACCTTGCTCCTCCATATCTATCAATTCAATTCAATTCAATTTTATTTATAGTATCAATTCATAACAAGAGTTATCTCAAGACACTTTACAAGGACCCAACAGTTCTAGTAGTTTCCTCCAGAGCAAGCAACAGCGACAGTGGCAAGGAAAAACTCCCCTTTGGGAAGAAACCTCGGACAGACCCAGGCTCTTGGTAGGCGGTGTCTAACCATGGGGTTAGAATGAAGAGTGGCAATTACAGTCCCTAAAAATAAATCAAAATAATAGTAGTTTGTAGTAGTTCTTTGTAGTAGTTCATGGCATAGCAAGGCACTGTGCAGCATTACAAGGCACAGCAAGAAGCTGGGTTGAATCGTGGCAGGAGGGGCGTGTAGCGGGACCATGGCGAAAGCGGCAACCATGATTTTGGAGCCTCCTGATCCGAGGAAACATGCTGGGAGAAAAAGAACAAAAAGGACTCCGGGGAATGACTCCCCAGAGCTAGGTTAGTAACAAGCATTTCTGGGACATAGATGCACACAAAATAGAAAGATAGGGAGAGAGGAGCTCAGTGTGTCGAAGGAAGTCCCCCAGCTGTCTAAAACTACTACAGCATAACCAAGAGAGACAGGGTAAAGAGAGGAGCCTGGACAGGCTAGAACTCTCCCCAACCGGATCGGGATTGATGCCAAGTCCCCTTTAGTTTTATTATATGACAGATCCTGACAACTATGACCTGGTCGGGATTGGCTGCGACTCCTCACCCCTAACAATATTCAATTCTATTAACTATGCCAGTATCAAAGCATAACCAAGGACAGGGCTTGAGGGGCCTGGACAGGCTAGAACTCTCCCCAACCGGATCGGGCTGTATGCCAAGTCTCCCTTTAGTTTTATTATATGACAGATAAATCTGACAACTATGACGAGTAGCAGGTGGGCCGGGATAGGCGGGCCAGTTTACTCCTCACTCCCCAAACAATATTCAATTCTATGCCCTAACTATAAGCTTTATCTGAAAAAGGAAAGTCTTAAGCCTCCACTCTTAAATGTGGGTGTCTGCCTAACCCAAACTGGAACCTGGTTCCACAAAAGCCTGATAGCTAAAACTTCTGGCTCCCGTTCTAAAAGAGAACTCTAAAACCACAAGTAATCCTGCATTCTAAAACACATAGTGCCTTGTAGGGTTGTAAAAAGGTACTATGAGCTCTTTAAGATAAGATGGTGCCTGACCATGAAGAGCTTTGTAGGTGAGAAGAAGGATTTTAAATTCTATTCTGGATTTTACAGGAAGCCAATGCAGAGAAGCTAAAACAGGAGAATGTGATCTTTTTTCTTGGTTCCTATCAGAACACGTGCTGCCGCATTCTGGATCAGCTGAAGAGTCTTTATGGACTTTTTGAGCAGCCTGATAATAAAGAGTTGCAGTAATCCAGCCTAGAAGTAACAAATGCATGGACTAGTTTTTCTGCATCATTTTTAGACAGGATATTCCTGATTTTTGCAATATTACGTAGGTGAAAAAAAGGCGATCCTTGAAATATACTTTATGTGAGAATTAAAGGACATGTCCTGATCAAAAATAACTCCAAGATTCCTCACAGTGGTGCTGGAGGCCAGGGATGCCATCCAGAGTAACTATCTCTTTGGATAGTGCGTCACACGGAGGTGACTTGGGTCCCAGAGCAATAACTTCAGTTTTATCTGAGTTTAACATTAGAAAATTACAGCTCATCCAGGTTTTAATCTCCTGAAGGCACATTTGAAGTTTAGCTAACTGATTAGTTTCATCCCTTGATTGATAAATATAATTGAGTATCATCTGCATAACAATGAAAGTTTATGGAGTGCTTCCTGATAATATTGCCTAAAGGAAGCATTTTTATATTGAGTGAACAGGATTGGACCGAGCACAGATCCTTGTGGGACTCCATGACTAACTTTGGCGTGCACAGAGGATTCATCGTTAACATGAACAAACTGAGATCGATCTGATAAATAAGACTTAAACCAGACTTAGAGCAGTCCCTTTAATGCCAATTAAATGTTCCAATCTCTGTAATAAAATATGATGGTCAATGGTATCAAATGCAGCACTAAGATCTAATAACACCAGTACAGAGATAAGTCCTTTGTCTGATGCAATTAGGAGGTCATTAGTAATTTTCACAAGTGCTGTCTCTGTGCTATGATGAGCTCTAAATCCTGACTGAAAATCCTCAAATAAGCTGTTGCTATGCAGAAAGTCACATAGCTGTTCCCGACTGCTTTTCAAGAATCTTAGAGATAAAAATGGAAGATTGGATATAGGTCTATAGTTGGCTAAACCTGGATCAAGGTTGGGCTTTTTCAGAAGAGGTTTAATTACAGCTACTTTAAAGTGCTGTGGTACATCCTGTTAATAAAGATAGATTAGTTATATCTAGTAGAGAAGTGTTGACTAAGGGTTTGGCCTTCTTTAAAGCGTAGTCGGGATGGGGTCTAAGAGGCAGGTTGATGGTTTAGATGAAGAAATAATTGAATTAAATTGATAAAGATCAAGTGAAGCAAAGCAGTCTAAACATATATCTGGTTTTACAGCTGTTTCTAAGGTTCCTGAGTTTAGAGATAAGTCAGTGCCAGTTAAAGGCAGATCTTGGTGAATTTTGCTTCTAATAGTTATAATTTTATCATTGAAGAATCTCATGAAGTCAGAACTCCTTCACATCGCCGTTCCCTCACGCTCTCTCAGATCCTCCTCCTCTATCCACCTCACTGTACCCCCAGCTCGACTTGTCACCATGGGGAACAGAGCCTTCAGCCGCTCTGCTCCCCAGCTCTGGAACTCACTCCCACCTGACCACCGCAATATCGACTCTCGCCACCTGTTCAAAACTAGACTCAAAACCCATCTGTTCCAGTCTGTAAAGCGACCTTGAGTCATTAGAAAGGCGCTGTTAAATAAAATGTATTATTATTATTATTACTAAAGAATTATTAGGAACACCTGTTCAATTTATCATTAATGCAATTATCTAATCAACCAATCACATGGCAGTTGCTTCAATGCATTTAGGACTGTGGTCCTGGTCAAGACAATTTCCTGAACTCCAAACTGAATGGGAAAGAAAGGTGATTTAAGCAATTTTGAGCATGGCATGGTTGTTGGTGCCAGACGGGCCAGTCTGAGTATTTTACAATCTGCTCAGTTACTGGGATTTTCACAAACAGCTGTTTCTAGGGTTTACAAAGAATGGTGTGAAAAGGGAAAAACATCCAGTATGCGGCAGTCCTTGCCTTGTTGATGCTAGAGGTCAGAGGAGAATGGGCTGACTGATTCCAGCTGATAGAAGAGCAACTTTGACTGAAATAACCACTTGTTACAACCGAGGTATGCAGCAAAGCATTTTTGAAGCCACAACACACTCAACCTTGAGGCAGATGGGCTACAACAGCAGAAGACCCCACCGGGTACCACTCATCTCCACTACAAATAGGAAAAAGAGGCTACAATTTGCAAGAGCTCAACAAAATTGGACAGTTGAAGACTGGAAAAATGTTGCCTGGTCTGATGAGTCTTGATTTCTGTTGAGACATTCAGATGGTAGAGTTAGAATTTGGCGTAAACAGAATGAGAACATGGATCCATCATGCCTTGTTGCCACTGTGCAGGTGGTGGTGGTGTGATGGTGTGGGGGATGTTTTCTTGGCACACTTTAGGCCCCTTAGTGCCAATTGGGCATGGTTTAAATGCCACGGCCTACCTGAGCATTGTTTCTGACCATGTCCATCATTTTATGGCCACCATGTACCCATCCTCTGATGGCTACTTACAGCAGGATAATGCACCATGTCATAAAGCTTGAATCATTTCAAATTGGTTTCTTGAACATGACAATGAGTTCACTGTACTAAAATGGCCCCCACAGTCACCAGATCTCAACCCAATAGAGCATCTTTGGGATGTGGTGGAACGGGAGCTTTGTGCCCTGATGTGCATCCCACAAATCTCCATCAACTGCAAGATGCTATCCTATCAATATGGGCCAACATTTCTAAAGAATGCTTTCAGCACCTTGTTGAATCAATGCCACGTAGAATTAAGGCAGTTCTGAAGGTGAAAGGGGGTCAAACACAGTATTAGTATGGTGTTCCTAATAATCCTATAGACAGGGTGGCTTGCTATTTACATCAAAAAACTTTTGGCATGCAGGTAGCCCTCATGGACGATGAAGGAGTGTCCTACAAAGTAAAAAGAAATTGTATTTGTACTTGTTGCACTTATCACACAGAACACATAAAAACATTGAATGACAAAACAGTTGGGCATGTTTCCCAATCTCCACTGTGTCCACTGTTACTACTGTTAATACTGCTGCCAGATGTTTTCACAGTTTGGTTCACATCACACATTGCAGCTCCACAAAAAGTGCATTTTTGGAAGAGTTCCACGAGTTTGGACTCGGTAACCATGCACTTCCTATTTTTACAACCTCTAAATTGTCCAGGAATGCTTGCTGAGCTTCCTGTGGTAGAGGATGAGGGACTTGTGTAAGGGAAAAAACTGGAGTCAGAAGGATCAGAAGCAGGGTCTGAGGCCAAACTGATGTCCAAGGCTGATGCTGTTGAACTGATATCCATTTCTGAATAATCAATTTGATGTGTTTCCTATTGATGACAAACATCAAGTTTAGTTTATCTACCCACCATTACATGCATACATGTTTGTCATCATTTAAAAATTGATATTCAATATTATCTTACTATTCTATTTTACATTTCATAATAATCGAAGTAAGTGTCAACTGAATGATCAAAATGTCTTTAATTTTGTTTGGTGCCTATCAGGGATATATAACCTGGCAGGACTAATGAGCTGCAAAGGTAGTGGGGCTTTGAACTCTGCAGTATGTGCAGCACAGGTTTTTCAAGGGGTTGAGTGTGGTACACCTGTAAACAGGCTGGAAGCATCCTCAAATTCCAGCAGATCCTGATGCACGTCACTCAACTAATCCTGATTAATACATATCACAGAACATGAATAAAGGATTATTATTACAGGAGTTTATATATTTGAAATGCAAATTATTACAGATGAACCAAATGTATGCATCATAATCTTCCTCAGTGAAATGTTCTGAGCAAACGCGATGGTTCCTGACGGTTGCTACAGGTGTATTTGGATCCATATCCAGAGCCATAGCTTCAGCCGGTCCGTGTTTTTTGTTGGAATTCTATGAAACATCATGGTATTACCTGATCTCCCCTGTTTATTGTCGCAGCTCTTCACAATACAGCGCACACCCATGACTGTAAATTGCTTTTAGTATCTAGTAATTGTTGACTCTATTACTCCAACTCTGAGCAAACTCCAGGTGAACTCTGTGACCGGGCTTCTCAGGTGCTGCAAGCAAATCACTCTGCCCAAGTAGCAGAAGTAGCAGTGCTTTACCTTTCTGAGAATATAGTTCCCAGTTAGTATGTGGTTATAGTATGGCTGTGTCTCATGTGATCTTGTGTAAATGTAAATGTAAATAGGTACATGTTGGTGTTATTTTGTCACTTTTTGGGAGCAGTAGCTAGCTGGAACCAGTTACCTGCAGCATCTGTGCTAGGCTAAGCTAATGCTGGGGGTATCAGACAGAGTTACAGCACGCACGGCGATGAGAAAGGTATGTATCCACTTGTTTAACTAACTCTGGGAGTAACTGTGAATAAGGTATGGTCCCAATAAGTCGGCGTGTTCCTTTAAAATTTTAACTTTTAGTTTGATGAAGAGTGGGTTAGTTGGTGCTCTTTAAGTGTTCTTATTTACAATTTGTATGGCAGTATAAAGGAACAGTACATTTTGAATAATGAAGGTTGGTATTTGGTTTTATACAGTATTGAAATTGATTTGGATATTTTGGCATTAATATAGTTTATACGTGCTCTCCAACATAATCTTTCATTGATTTTTACTCCCGAAAATTACTTTAAAAAATAAATTAAGTTCTTTCATTCTTTCTATTTCAATGTCATTTGTCATTAAGTTTTTTGTGCAAATTTGAGTGTTAAAAAAAATATATACATTTTGTGTTACCTAACCCTTGTGTTGTCTTACCGTCAAAACTAAAAGTCAACACTTTTGTTGATACTTTTTAATCAGTATTTTTAACTTTTTCTTACGTTTTTTGTTCCTTTTTCAATACTTTTTTCAATGTTTGTCACTTTTTGACGTTTTCAACACTACGTATTAACTTTAGTTTTACAGTTAGTTTTGGATTTTATGGTCAATAAATCTCATTTTTAGGAAATTATACCTGATGTTTAGGAATTATTTAGACTAAAATTCAACTTTTACTCAATACTATTTCAAAACCACTTCAATTTGTTTCTCCAAATGATATAAAATTGAATAAGACAGCCCAAAATTCATGAAAGTGGAGATTTGTAGATGCCAAAGAGTGTTGTGTGGAATCAATCATGTTAAGTTCAGTGTTATTTTTTTGCATGAAACCAGCTTCATCTTTCTTTAAATCCTATTTCACTTCATCCAAGAGTTGTTCCAGATTTTCACCAGAACAGAGTGACTGTGTTCTTGGCATTGATTAAGAAAGACACTTTAGATTTGGCCAAGTATAAATATAGCATGCCATGGGATCTTTTGTCCTCTGCCAGATTTCCATGGAGGCACTGGAAACATCGAGAGAAAATTAATTCTACACCATGCAAAAACCTAGTAAGTATTATTCTCTTAGTTATGCTGTAATAGTTTTAGACAGCTATGGGACTTCCTTTGACACACTGAGCTCTTGTCTCCTTTATCTTTCCATTTGTCTGCATCCATGTCCCAGAAATGCTTGTTACTAACCTAGCTCTGGTGAGTCATTGCTTGTGCTTTCGCCCAACATGTTTCCTTGGATCATGAAAATCATGGTAGCAGCTGTCGCCATGGTCCTGCTACACGTTCTGCGATCCCGTTACATCCTGCTACGTCCTGCCAGAGGTGGGTAGAGTAGCCAAAAAATTTACTCAAGTAAAAGTACTGTTACTTCAGAAAACTGTTACTTCAAGTAAAAGTAAAAGTAGTCATCCAAATAATTACTTGAGTAAGAGTAAAAAAGTGCTTGATGAAAAAACTACTCAAGTAGTGAATAACTGTTGAGTAACGTCTGATTTATTTCTTAACACAAGCATCAATCAGACAGACAAAAATACAAAATAATCATCTTTAGGCAAATTATAGTTCATCCAATCAATAAAAAACATTGAAATTAATTTATTAATTACAAAATAGCTTAAGTGAGAGACTTGTCACATCAAATTTGTTTGGATACTCCATGTGCAAAACATACTGTATGTAACCTAAACGACAAACATCCACCTATCCACACTACCGCTACGTTTCCTCGAGTTAGATGTTGAGTTTTTGAATGCTCACATGTCCGTTTGTTTTGGTCGACACAGAAGACACCGCATAACGTAGCTGCTGTTTCGCACTTTTCCTAAAAGGTAACCATGCTTTCACTATGAGGCCGGGGGTATTCCTCCTCATTTGTGTTGCCTTGGCGACGGTTGATTCTGACATCTTTGTTTTGCTACGACTGTAAAGCTAAGCCGTACAGCCGCTGAGATCGAGTATGGTCACGTGACTGCACAACGACGTTTGATTGGTGAAACACAGTCACGTGGTAGAGCCTTCAGCGGAAGAATCTCTCTCTCTGTCAAAATAAAACATTAAAATGAGATAGAATACCAAAAAGAAAAAGAAATGCTGAAAGCTCTGGGTGTGGAGGGGATGTCTTGGTTGACACGCCTCTTCAACATTGCGTGGAAGGAAGTTGCCTAAGGAGTGGCAGACCGGGGTGGTGGTTCCCCTCTTTAAAAGGGGGACCAGTGTGTGTGCCAATTACAGGGGGTATCACACTTCTCAGCCTCCCTGGTAAAGTCTACTCCAAGGTACTGGAAAGGAGGGTTCGGCCGATAGTCGAACCTCGGATTGAAAGGAACAATGCGGATTTCCTTGGAACAACGGATCAGATCTTCACTCTCGCAAGGATCTTGGAGGGGGCCTGGGAGTATGCCCAACCAGTCTGCATGTGTTTTGTGGATCTGGAGAAGGCGTATGACCGGGTCCCCGGGAGAAATTGTGGGAGGTGCTGCGGGAGTATGGGGTGAGGGGTCCCTTCTCAGGGCCATCCAATCTCTGTATGACCAAAGCGAGAGCTGTGTCCGGGTTCTCGGCAGTAAGTCGGACTCGTTCCAGGTGAGGGTTGGCCTCCGCCAGGGTTGCGTTTTGTCACCAATCCTGTTTGTAATATTTATGGACAGGATATCGAGGCGTAGTCGGGCGGGAGGGGTTGCAGTTCGGTGGGCTCGGGATTACAGTCGCTGCTTTTTGCAGATGATGTGGTCCTGATGGCATCATCGGTCTGTGACCTTCAGCACTCACTGGATCGGTTCGCCGCCGAGTGTGAAGGGGCTGGGATGAGGATCAGCACCTCTAAATCTGAGGCCATGGTTCTCAGCAGGAAACCGATGGAGTGCTTTCTTCAGGTGGGGAGTGAGTCCTTACCCCAAGTGAAGGAGTTTAAGTACCTTGGGGTCTTGTTCGCGAGTGAGGGGACTATGGAGCGTGAGATTGGTCGGAGAATCGGAGCAGCCGGTGCGGTATTACATTCTGTGTATCGCACCGTTGACGAAAGAGAGCTGAGCCAGAAGGCAAAGCTCTCGATCTACCGGGCAATTTTGTTTTCACCTATGGTCATGAAGGCTGGGTCATGACCGAAAGAACGAGATCCAGGGTACAAGCGGCCGAAATGGGTTTCCTCAGGAGGGTGGCTGGCGTCTCCCTTAGAGATAGGGTGAGGTCAGTCATCCGAGTGTAGACTGCTCAACGGCGTCGAAAGGAGCCAGTTGAGGTGGTTCGGGCAAACCCTAGGGAGGTGTTCCAGGCACGTCCAGCTGGGAGGAGGCCTGGGAAGACCCAGGACTAGGTGGAGAGATTATATCTCCAACCTGGCCTGGGAACGCCGGGATCCCCCAGTCAAATGTGGCTAAAGGGAAGTTTAAAATGAGACTCGGATAAGCGGATGAAGATGGATGGATGGATAGAATACCAAAGAGGAAAAAAGAAAAGTAACAAGCTCATTGTAGCCTGATGTAGCGGAGTAAGAGTACAGTTTCTTCTTCACTAATCTACTCAAGTACAAGTAAAAGTATAGTGATTTAAAACTACTCCTAGAAGTATAATTTTTTTCAAAAACTTACTCAAGTAAATGTAACAGAGTAAATGTAACTTGTTACTACCCACTTCTGCGTCCTGCTACGTCCTGCTGTGCCTTGTAATGCTGCACAGTGCCCTGCTATGCCATGAACTACTACAAAGAACTACTACAAACTACTATTTTTTGTTACTGTTATTGCCACTCTTCATTCTACCCCAACCAGTCGTCAGACACCGCCTACCAAGACCCTGGGTCTGTCCGAGGTTTCTTCCCAAAGGGGAGTTTTTCCTCACCACTGTCGCACTGTTGCTTGCTCTGGAGGGAACTACTAGAACTGGTGGGTCCTTGTAAATTATGGAGTGTGGTCTAGACCTGCTCTATCTGTAAAGTGTCTCGAGATTACTCTTGTTATGAATTGATACTATAAATGAAATGTAATTGAATTATTTAAAAAAGTATTTTTTCCTAGTTCATCCTGCCACATCATCAGAACATTAGCGGGCATTTCCTTTTGTTTGTGTTCGTTTGTCTTGACTTCTTCCTCATTCCTTTTCCACTTTTTAATACCTTTGTATGTTTGTTTACAAAATCCCAATGTGTCCATCCAATCCATTAATTTAAATAGACTGCTGACTTTCTGTTTAGACTGTGGAAAAGATGCAAACTAAAATACCTAGTAATATGTAAAAGAGTTTGTTTTTGGAACATGAATTATTGTAGTTGAGGCTTTTTTCTTTTCCTCTCTCTCCGTTTCTCCTCTCCTTCCATCTTGGTATGTGTGTAAAGCAACCTGAGCCAGGCAAGCAGAATGTCTTCATAAGCCTCTTTATGTGTGATGAATGTGTGTGAATGTGCCACAGTGTATGAATGTGTGTGAATGGTGAATGGTTCCTGTATGATGTAAAAGCGCTTTGAGTAGTTGTAAAGACTAGAAAAACGCTATATAAATATAGCACATTTACAAACTCGGTCCCGCTGCCAGCTGAACTCCTCAGAGGAAGAGGTGGAGCTGCTCCAGTCAGATGTGTTCTTGGGATAAAGTTTCTTGCTTGTTGTTCTTGGCAGAATTGAACTCCAAGGTCAAAAGCTCAGTATATTGGTGAAAGTTTGTCCTGGCGTAGGAAAAACTGCGGCGGGGGGTGGAACACCACAGAGGTTGCCTACAAGGCTTGTATGTAAACTGGGTTCCCTTTGTCTCTTGTCAGATCGTTCTTGTGTTTTGTGTAGTGCTGTGTGTCTTCCTGTCGGAGCTTTATTAAAGCTGAACATTTTCAGTGTCTACAAAATCCATAAAAACACTAATATAACTTGGTTGTCAGAATGTCAACTATGACAAGTGATGACTAACATTACATTCATTTAACTTTGTTTTTTCCTCTCCAGGTCAAAATAGGTCTGGTTTGATTGTTTCTTGTACAGTGTGCAAAGCACAGGGTACAAATTATCAGCCAATTCACATTCATTTAACCTTACTGCTAGTTTTATTTCCTTCCTTCACCCAAAGACAACAGTTGGGTTAAAATCACTGCATCAAATGCATAATAAAGCTAACTAAATTACACCCATTCCATTAACAACAATTAAACATATCAAACTGGCTCTCAACAATGAACCTGGACATCTGAGACAGATGGACTGACCTATACTGGCTAAATAAAGCCCCACTCAAACTCCATCACATTTTTTAGTAGAGTGGCCACATGGGGATTCACCGTTGTTGCCTTTTTGTGGACCGGCTTCCCCGTCTTCTTTGACACCACCTTTCCCTGGCTGGTCTTTCTTCCCCTCTCAGGATTAATCCCAATGAGACCTGACTCATTTCCGTTTCCGGTGCTTGTGTGTTGGTAGCGTGTTGGTAGCGTGTTGGTTAGGGTGACCAGACATCCCCAGTTTTCGGGGACAGTCCCCGGTTTTGGTGACCTGTCCCCGGCTGGAAATGTCCCCGGTTTTCACTGTGACTGACAGACCCGAAATTGGAATGAAAGAAAGAAAACACTGACCAAACGTAGCCGATAGTCGCACACCATACACACGCAGCCTCAAGACAGCCAGACCAGCGCTGCTCGGAGCTTAGAGATGTTTTAGAAAGCCATATTTTACCATGCTAAAATCACTGATTATTTACATGGAGTCTGGTGGATTTAGAGAACACAATTTCACGGACATTTTTTTTTTTGTTTAAAAAAAAGGATCTCAATCTTTAACAGAAAGGTTGACCTCCTTAGAAATCTTTTCCATGATGTTGTCACACACTTAGAATATTAATCTGAGTCTGTCAGAAGCAAAACGAGCACTTTTATGAACGTAATTACAAACTGGACAATTATCCCATTAACTTCCATTGTAGCTTGTTTCACCGCTGCCGACTGCAGCAATCTCGTTTAATACTGCATCAATGTCAAAGGAAAATATTTCCTCAATAGTTTTTATTGTATCTGATACTCAATGAGCTGTTGCAGAAACAAGCCTGACGCAATAAAGCTGTCAAATAAATGTAGTTCAGTAAACATTACAACATTCCCCTCTGAGGTGTGTGAAGTAACAACAGGGGTGATTCTAGGATCAGACCTTTCAGCTCAGCTGCTAATGAGAATGGGGCCTACATGAAATGTTATCATGTTTACATTATGCATAAATATCTGCACACCCATTACTCTCTGTGAAATATCTCACAAACTCTTCACTTAACACATGTATCAGTACAACAAGCGGTTCCCGAGTAATCCGGTTTTGAAATTGCAACAAATCTTTTACATGGTTTCCAAAATTATAATGTATTGTCATGTGAACTATTTATGTCAGCACAGACAATTTTGTAAATTGCTTAGCCAGTGTATCCCACCATAATGGTTATTATATTGCCAGATTCCAGACAATCCCACTTACTTATATATCCCACTTACCAAGATAAATATATATTTCTACTGGTATGCTTCCTAGTGACATTAATGCAAAAATATGAAGAAAAACCAATTCCACCTGTGTGTGCATGGTTACAATTCTGAAGTGCAAACTAGTTCAGGCTACAGTACAAATATTTCCATCCATAGATAAGAAAAATCAAGTCTAAGCTCTGAATTTCTTTTCAAAGTGAACCAGATTGATAGCCTGGCTCTGCCCTCCTACGTACTTTTGCTCAATTTTAATTTTCCTTCAGCACACCGTCTGGGTTTGCGATATATTTGCGGGCTTTCTCCGGCCAAATAATTTGCGGTCCAATCAGCGGGAGGGAGGGGCTGAGGAGGAGGGCACAGAGACATCACTTATATCTATCAATCAAGCCGGATGAAACTAATCAGTTAGCTAAACTTCAAATGTGCCTTCAGGATATTAAAACCTGGATGACCTGTAATTTTCTAATGTTAAAGTCAGATAAAACTGAAGTTATTGCTCTGGGGCCCAAGCACCTTCGTGACGCATTATCCAAAGAGATTGTTATTCTGGATGGCATCACCCTGGCCTCCAGCTCCACTGTGAGGAATCTTGGAGTTATCTTTGATCAGGACATGTCCTTTAATTCCCACATAAAGCAAATTTCAAGGACTGCCTTTTTTCACCAACGTAATATTGCAAAAATCAAGAATATCCTGTCTAAAAATGATGCAGAAAAAATAGTCCATGCATTTGTTACTTCTAGGCTGGATTACTGCAATTCTTTAATATCAGGCTGCTCGAAAAAGTCCATAAAGACTCTTCAGCTGATCCAGAATGCTGCAGCACGTGTTCTGACAGGAACCAGGAAAATAGATCACATCTCTCCTGTTTTAGCTTCTCTGCATTGGCTTCCTGTAAAATCCAGAATAGAATTTAAAATCCTTCTTCTCACCTACAAAGCTCTTCATGGTCAGGCACCATCTTATCTTAAAGAGCTCATAGTACCTTACAACCCTACAAGAGCACTGCACTCCCAGAATGCAGGGTTACTTTTGGTTCCTAGAGTCTCTAAAAGTAGAATGGGAGCCAGAGCATTCAGCTATCAGGCTCCTCTCCTGTGGAACCAAGTTTCAGTTTGGGTTCGGGAGGCAGACACCGTCTCCACATTTAAGAGTAGACTTAAGACTTTCCTCTTTGATAAAGCTTATAGTTAAGGCTAGCTCAGGAGAGTCCTGAACCATCCCTTAGTTACGCCGCTTTAAGCAAAGAGATAACTGTTGTTGTGATTAAGCACTATATAAATGAAATTGAATTATCTCTCTCTCTCTCTCATATCCAATATCCAACTCCTCTAGACAGAGGGATGGTTATCTCTCTCTCTCTCTCTCTCTCTCTCTCTCTCTCTCTCTCTCTCTCTCTCTCTCTCTCTCTCCCTCTCTCGTCCACCTCCTCTAGACAGAGGGATGGATATATCTCTCTCTCTCTTTCTCTCATCCACCTCCTCTAGACAGAGGGATGGATATCTCTCTATATCTCTCTCTCTCTCTCTCTCACCCACCTTCTCTAGACAGAGGGATGGATCTCTCTCTCTCTCTCTCTCTCTCTCTCTCTCTTCCCATCTCCTCTAGACAGAGGGATGGGATCCGGTTGGGGAGAGTTCTAGCCTGGCCAGGCTCCTCTCTTTACCCTGTCTCTCTTAGTTATGCTGTAATAGTTTTAGACAGCTGGGGACTTCCTTTGACACACCGAGTTCCTCTGTCCTGTATCTTTCTATCTTTCCATTTGTGTGTATCCATGTCCCAGAAATGCTTGTTACTAACCTAGCTCTGGGGAGTCATTCCCCGGAGTCCTTATGTTCTTTTTCTCCCAGCATGTTTCCTTCTGATCAGGGAGGCTCCAAAATCATGGTAGCAGCTGTCGCCATGGTCCCGTTACACGTCCTGCAATGCCCTGCTACATCCTGCTATGCCCTGCTGTGCCCTGCTACGTCCTGCTGTGCCTTGTAACACCGCATAGTGCCCTGCTATGCCATGAACTACTACAAAGAACTACTACAAACTACTATTTTTTGTGACTGTTTTTGCCACTCTTCATTCTAATCCCAACCGGTCGTCATACACCGCCTACCAAGAGCCTGGGTCTGTCCCAGGTTTCTGCCTAAAAGGAAGTTTTTCCTTGCCACTGTCACACTGTTGCTTGCTCTGTAGGAAAGTACTAGAACTGTTGGGTCCTTGTAAATTCTGGAGTGTGGTCTAGACCTGCTCTATCTGTAAAATGTCTCGAGATAACGCTTGTTATGAATTGATACTATAAATAAAATAGAATTGAATTGATTTGAATTAAAATGTAATAATAGAGCAAGTATATAACATATTAGGAATCTGTAAGTAAAGATCATTTGCATTTAATATGGAACTCTATCACAGTAATTGAATAAAATATTCATGAGAAACAAATATTACAACAGATCAGCTGTTGTCATTATAACAGTATCTATTACACTTGGATTTGAGGGTGGAATTAGGAAACATTGTTACGGTATATTTGGGAAACTTTATCTTTGAGCAGTTAGCGAAGGACACATTGCTCAATGAGAGCACCACAGAGAGTGACTTGGCCAGTCACAACAGCCCCATTTCTTAATTAAGATGGGTGCCAAAAGGAAGCAGGGTATGCTTTAATGTGCAGACGTGAGATAGGTGCAACAACTGTAAAAGTTATTATACCAGCATGGCTTATAATAAATGACAATTCAATATTTCTGAACAGAGCTGGAAAGAGGGGTAACATACTCAAACAATATTTCTGGCAGAAAATGTACTTTTGAACAAACTCCAGTGACTTGCAACTTCTTCTTGGTATTGCAGGTTGAACACATAGTACGTGGCAAAAACTGCAGCAAGCCCTGTGATGAAGGTTTCTTTGGATGCCTTCACAGATGACCTGGCTTTGATGCTGATCATCCATGTCCCAATGTGACTCCATCACCAACTGATGCACACAACAACAATGAGGGTATTTAGCTTATCAAAATTAAGATCAGCAACTGACTGTCTGATCTTATCTCCCACAATAAATTCAGTGTTCCAGCACTTAGAAAAGACTGCAAAAGCTGATGTCTTTCAGCAAGGGTTCCACAGAGGTTTTTGAAATTGTGTACCCTACTTGGACACTGTTTGAAATAAGTGTGCTTACTTTCAAATCTTAGTGTCCATAGACGGATGAGTGGCCCACATTGAACAAAGAGTTCTGGATAATGATTTAAGTAGTGATGTTTAGGTTTGAGTGGATGACCCGCGAAAGTCTGCTTTCTGATGTATAAATACTCATCTATCAGGACTCTTAAATATGCTACCTGGCAAGTGGAAATGGACTGAGCACATACCAGCTTCACAATCTCTCTCAGCTGTAAAATAAGCTGCCATATCTCATCTCCAGGGCTTTTTATTTTATCACCAATTAGTAATGGCAACATTCTCAGGAAACACCAATTTTGAACTGCATGTCCAGAGAGTTTTTCAGCCCCTGGAAAAGGTTTATTGTTGGCGTTTTTGCCAAGATATTTAAACTGGTTAATGTGCCAATTCAGTTCAACGTAAGTAAACTCTTTTTCTTTTGAAACAAGGTGGTTGAGGTACAATGCCAAATCTGTAGAGACAACGCCCTCAAAAAGGTCATGGCTGAGACAAGGAGGTAATCCAGGCTGACATACATGAAAATATGCCAGTTGATTTAAAATGGAGTCAAATGTAACCCTTGTATGGTATTCGGGTCAAATTGACCCATTTCAGTATATATTTTTTGTACCTGAAAATCAACGTCCTTACCTTATTTTCTGTGATAAACATGTATACCTGACTTGACTCAGAAAATTAAAATTCTGGATATGACCACTTATGTTTTTGCCAAGATAATGATCACATGGATTTTTAACATGAATATAATCTTATGACAAAAAATTAATCCCACTTCCATTTTTAATTGTGCTCTAGTAGAGACTGATTGCATTCCCTAAACATATATGTTATCTCAATTGTTTGAAATTGAGATAAAGACAATATTTGTTAATAGATTAGGTAGTAAAATTTTATTTCAGAATTGTTTTAAAAAACCCAAATAAGACAAGGGTCAATTTGACTCGAGGGATACGAGAGGGTCCCGAAAGTGAAGACAACACCAAGGGTTAACACTACAACAGCCCCTTGCTTTTACATTATGATTTGCAGCCTCAGTGTTTGTATGATAAGATTGTGGTGTGCGGCCCTTAGCCAGATGATCTGCCTGTAATGGTGACTCAATGGTGTTTTTCACAGAAACATATTGTCCAAAACATTCTTGCCTGACTCATTCTGACCAAAATACATGGACAGTGGCTCCACATAATTAAAGTTACTTTAAAAAAAGTTTTTCTTTTATGGTCAGTTTTCAGTGTGTGGGTATTACTAGGCCTGTGGAGAACCTCAGATGCCAGTGTATCTATGACAGTATTTATGTCAGCTTCAGAAAGTCCAAGTGATGTCAACTTCTCATTAAGATTGGAAAGTAGGTGAGACTGATTGATGTCATGTATTTCCTGATAATGTTCAATTATTGTTTGAATGGTGGAAGATGGAAGGAACAATTTAGCTTGTAATTTCAACTAAAACAAGTCTGATAAATTCCCCTTCATTTCTGGGTAGACCTCCATGTCTTCATCACTGGACTGACAGGGATTCTCAAGCTGTGTATCGCTGTTAGGGTTTCGTTAGACCCAGAACACAGAGATACAAACAGGCCCGAGGCCCGAAGACAGGAATAAAGTTCAAGTAGTTTAATGTCCTTCGGAAGTAATTCCAACACGGTAGAAGCCAGGTGGCAAGTCGGCGTGGTGATGGAATGCAGCTCACAGGGAAACAGATGAATCTGTACAGAGAGTAGAAGTTAGTACGGTAATCCACAAAAGCAAACACAAATGCAAACACTGGAACTAGGAGCCAAGTTACCACAAGAGTGTATGTAACGATCTGGCGCTGAAGAGGTGGTCAGCCCGGGTTTAAGTCTTGCAGTGGCATGATGAGTAGATGGAAAAAAGCTGAGTGGATGACGAGAAGGATGGCCACGCCTCTTGATCCCCTCGGAACGCCCTCACGGACAAGACAGACACAGAGGAAAGGGAAAACACAACACAAGTTGGGGGAATGCAGCAGACCACAACAATCGCGGCCCTCATTCCGATCACTGGTGCTGCTTGTACTTGCTATGGACCCAACTAGACTTCCTTCAGAGTAATCTTTATGCTTTCTGGAGACATGCAATGTGAATGTTGACCTAACTGTAAATGTTTTGTCACATTGTCTGAAAGGGCACGAGACTGCCTTGCCGTCAGTTACATGAGTTTTCAGGTGCAAGAGAAGACACCGAATATCCTCACATTTTGTAGTACGAAGTCCATATGACATGTTAAATCTCCTGCATTATTGTTGTGGAAGTTTCTGTACAGCGAGGGAGGAATTTGAGTGGCAGAAGAGACCTTGTTGAAACAAAATAAAGACAGGCTGCAAACTGGATTAAAGGTTTAGGTATTTGGTGGAAGGGTTTAATTGTTTTCTGCAGAGAACAATCAAATGACAAGAACAGCTTTCACAATGAACAGAGTTACAAAGTGGCAACAGTTCTGGTGAATACAATCAGTAATACACTTCCTTATATCCAGTGCCCACAGAGGAAAAAAACCTCTGTTTGGAAAACCGCTTAATCTTAACCATAACAATCAGTGGACCTCAGGCAGACAGTTTGTTCAATTACGTATTTCTGAATCTGCCCCTCGTGTGTCCAAGTTTCTTGACCGGTCATTCTATCTTAGTTGAAAAAGGACATCTTGTTTCTTGGATAGGCTATGGTCTCGACCTGAGACCTGCCATGATAAACACAGCTCTAGGCAACTGTTTCTGTCAGGCTCCACGTCATCTCTTCTTCAAGGAAATGGTGTGGAGTCATAACAAACCCAGTTGTCTCCCATTAAGGAGAAACACACATATGGCAGATACAGAAGTCATATACTCTGAGAGGCATTGGAGATCTTATTATGAATAATTAATATGAAAATCATTGGTTAAATGTATTTTTCCCATTACATTCCCCCCTTTTGATTACATACTAATCACAACACAATTGAAAATTACTGAAAGGACATGCATATCTGCATGTCCCAAAAAAAAAATGTTTTTGTGATGAATTTAAACCTCTTAGTTTAAGCTACCACTGCATCTAGTCTAAAAGAAGGAAAATGGGAATAAAAATGGATTCTATGAATCTGAAACTACTCAAATTCGGAAGCCGAGTCCGTGTTGTAACCGTCCTCATTGTAAGAGGGCAAATTAAACATTCAGGACCATCATCTTTTAGTTGGAAGACTTGATACTGAACCTTCTCAAGAGTAAACAAAGAGGAAATCATTTTTCATATTAATGGCATAATACAACAAATATTTCAACACAGAAACAGATCACAGATATTACTGGAACCACAATTTTCCCATCCAAGCCTTCCACCCCTCCCTAATTATCCAAGCGCCCCAGTCCAGTGTGGGAGACATCTTGAGCCCTAAGACTAGTGGCGAGGTGGTTTAGCAGTAGTAACATTTAATGGGAAAACAAAGGGTGTTAGACTAAATCATGTTGTCAGATTTAGCTCTATCATATCTGTCTAACAACCAAAATGCTATCCCCACAAACAGAGAACAAGAATATAATATATACATTTATGTCATACACCATGTCTGTCTCTTCCTGTGATTTCCATCGTCACAGCGAGCCTGCTGCACCCTTAGGGGTGTGCTGTGTGTGGGTGGCTGGCTGAGCGATGCAGTACCGGGCTGTAGATCAGGCTGTCTTGCTTCTGGTGTCTTGGATTTCTTCTGGTGTCAGAGGTTCGTCCTCCAGCACATGACACACCGTCGGAGTCAGTCTTTAACACTGCCTTGTTTCTGGTGTGTGTGTGTGTGTTGTGTGTGACGTTGGTGGCACAGAAACGCCGTCTGTCAGATTACGGATTTCCGGGCTTCTGGCGGCCCTGGCTCATCCTCTGGTCATGGAACCCTCTTGCAGTGTGATGCATGGATCCACGTGGCCCTCTCAGCAACCTTCACTGCTGCGTGGGTGACCAGAAGAACATGAAACACCTTGCCAGCATTTGACCTGCCAATTCTTCCTCCTGAGGTTTTTTTCACGACCCCGAAATCTCCTGGCTTCAGCGTGTGAAGCGGTCGTTTAGCTGGTTGGGGCAGGGCAGCAGAGACCTGGATTCTTATGGTAGAGAGAGCAGAAGACAGTTGTACACACTACTCTAACATATCATGCTCACACAGAGCTGTGGAGGGAAGGGGTGCTTTAGAAGCCTCTAACCCCCACACTGGATGGTCTGCCAAAAAGGATCTCAAACGGACTGAGGTTACTGCGCGTTCTTACCCTCATTCGCATGTACATAGTAGTTTTGTTCTTAACGTGCCGTTATTGCTTGACACCCGACTTGATATTTCTCATCTGGGAATGATTTCTTTCATTAGCACTATTGCTAACACTGAAGCAGTTTGTTTTGAAGCGGGAAACACCTCCACCCATTTTGAAAACATATCAACCATCACCAAACAACACTTTTTCCCCCCCTGACGGTGTGAGATCAACAAAATCCATCATGATATGCTCAAATGCCTGCTTTACAAAATTTTCCTTTTCTGCAAATGTTGTGAAGCCCTTTGTGTACCATGTTTTCGTTAACAATAATAGCCTTCGCCTTTTTGACACATGGTCCCGCCCATGTGTCATCTTTGCAAAATGTGTGAAAAAATGGTGTGGAAGGCAAGGTTTTGAATCCGGCCCCTGCCAGACACCCTCATTAAAGGTGCACCCTGCACATTTCCACTGTATTCTGCAGCTACTGAGTCTGGACGTGAAAAATCAGTCAGCTGCACCGTGTGTGCAGAACATTTGCAAATGCCTAACTAAGATGGAAGTAAGATGGGCGTCAGAAGGTCATTGATCAATTGGTGATGCAAAATGGGCTTACCATAAGACTTTAGGAAGTTTCGGTGTTTCCACAATGCCCCAAAATCATGTACAACTCCAAAAGCGTACCTGGAGTCCGGTGTAGGTTGTTACTGACGAACCTTCAGCCAGTTTTACATGCTTCAGTGAGAGCAATGAGTTCAGCAGCCTGCGCAGAGAAGTGTTTGGGAAGAGGTTTAGCAATTAAGGTTTCTGTGTCAGATGTTACAGCAAACCCTACCTGTCCCTGGCCAGTGTCAGGGCAGCGTGAGGCTGACTCATCCACCTACAAAATGACATCTGAATTTGGCACCGGGGTGTCAGTCAGATCTGGACGCAGAGCACAGGTGTGTTACAACTCTGCCAAAACAATCATGGCTCTCCCTTTCCTGGTGTAGGCACAAGAGAAGCAGGGTTAACTACTGTAAAATGTTTAATAGTGACATTAGGCATATCAAGCAGACATGTGTGATACCATAGATATTGTGCTGCAGATAAATGTGAAGATTGTTGCTCCAATAGGATCAGAGAAACTACATGTGACACTAACAATGTTAATGGAGCCAAAATAGGCCACAGTCCTGAGCCTGTCACCGTGAGGCTGCAAGAGAACAGACGTCATGCAGCCCAAACATTCATCCACTGTCTGAGTCAATGGAAGTTTAGGGTTTGACAAACCTAAGGTTGGAGGGCTTTGAAAAGCTTTATTTGTTACGGTTAGTAAGACCCAGAACCACAGAGATACAAAAGGCATGCAGACAGGATAAAGTTCAGGTAGTTTAATGAATGCGGAGGGGTTCAAACACTGGTGTAGACAGGTGGCTGGTTGGCGTGAGGGAGGAAGACAGCTCGGAGGGACAACGGATGGATCTACAAGGAGAGGTAGAGTTAGTACTAGCATGGAACAGGAATAATAACACGAGCGCAAATGACTAGGAGCCAAGTTACCACAATAGTGCATGTAACGATCTGGTGCTGAAGAGGCAGTCAGCCCGGGTTTATGTATGGCAGTGGGTGATGAGGAACAGCTGAGTGGATGACGCAACGTAGATGGAAAGCCACGCCTCTAGGACCCCTGGAACGCCCATGCGGCAAGACAGACAGGACACACAGAAGAAAGGGAAGACACTACACAGGTTGGGGGAAATGCAGCAGACCACAACATTTTTAAGATTTACAAACGCCTGGTCCGCCTTGGTCGTCCATGTGATGCGGTCGTGCGCAGACAGATGTATTGTGTCAGCTAAAGGCTGAACTAACTAAGCATAATTTAGAATGAAAACACAACAATAGGAACACATTCCTAGAAAGCACATCATTTGTTTCTTTGCTGCAGGTTTTGGGAGGGAAACTATTGCCTCAATCCAAGATGGAGACAATGTTTTCCCTGACACTGAAATGTCATGACCCAAAAAATGCACTTCTTTTTTCACAAATTGCAATTTAGCTAAACTAGCTTTGTGCCCCTCTGCTGCCAGGTGACACAATAATGCAATAGTGTCCTGTTCACACTTTGCTTTTGTTGGACTTGCAATCAGGCAGTCATCAACATATTGAAGGAGAGCAGAGCCTGGGGAAAGGGTTAAGCTTTAAAGGCTCTCTCTCAGTGCTTCGTTGTAGATGATTGGGCTCTTGACAAATCCTTGTCCTAAACGTGTGAATGTGTATGCCTTACCATCAAACAGAAAAAGGCAACCCAAAGTTGGGGCGGCTGTGGCTCAGCGGTTGCCTGCTAATTGGAAGGTTGGTGGTTCAATCCCTGGTCCTGCTCCTTGGGCAAGACACTGAACCCTGAGTTACCCCTGATGCTGCACATCGGAGTGTGCATGTTTATCTGATGAGCAGGTGGCACCTGTACGGCAGCCTCGGCCACAGTGTATGAATGTGTGTGAATGGTGAACGTATCCTGTACGATGTAAAAACGCTTTGAGTAGTCGTTAAGACTAGAAAAGTGCTATATAAATACAGCACATTTACATTTAATTACATTCTTTGGCGATGAGTGTGAGAGCAAAAGGCTGAAAACTTAGAAAAAGCTCTTGTGCATTAAGGGAAACCACACTTGAAAGATGCATTAGGCAGACAACTATGAGCCTGCGTGTGCCTGACATGTGCAAATGTATTACCGCAGGTTTTACCACACATGTTATGCAAGTTATAATTTTTTCACTACAGGCCTTCACAGCAAAATAATCTTTAAAATACTCTCTCAAGAAAAAAAAAATCATTACATCAACAACTAATAAACTAACTTTTAGCTACTGCATATTGCATTAGTGCATATTTGAAGCTACATTTTTAGCTCTTTGCATCAACCTGCCAATATCCAGTATTTGTACAGAAATTTGTTACAGCGTACATTGATTTCATCAAAATATTGGTACATATCGTCATCTTTAGGATGTGCTTTGTTAGGTCCACAACTTCAAGTCAAAAACACTCACGGACTTGCTTTTCTTAGCCTTGCAAAGGGGGAGAGTACTGAAAATTTCACCAGTCTTTCCCAAATACTTTCCCCTTGCGTTACCTTTTTATTGAAGTTGTATGATTGGGTGTAGACATAAACTTGTTTTACATATATGGGTGTAAACATATAGTTGTTTTACATAATGGATATATCATATCTTATTCTCTGCTTCACCATTGGTTGAGCCATGACTGGTGTTGGCAAGTTTAGAACTCAAAGTTGGATAGGGGAACAATCTGTTTTTACTCACTGTCAGAGTCGCAACCCCCACCCAAGTTTCGTATCTTATCTCTCAGTCTTACTAGCTTGACATTCTGTTGTGGTTTGGGGTTTTGTTTGGGTTCATTTTCCCCTTTTCTTTGGCCTCCTTGTGTTTTTGTCCTTGTTTTCTCTCTGGTCTTATGTTACCTGGTCCTGTCTTGTGTTTCCCTGTGCCTTTTTGTTCTACTTCCTGTTGTATTTTCTGATGGTTTGGTTTGGAAACAACAGGGATAGTTGCCTCATCACCCCATTCAAGGAGCCAGTGCAAGGACAAGTACAGCAGCGATTTAATTACTATCAGTCAAGGGGGTGCAGCATAATTGAAAAGGCGTTCGGCATGATGAAGACCAGATGGAGGTCAACGCTTTGCACCCCAGGTAATTGCTTTACGTGCCTTTTTGCACAATGTGTGCATGGACAATGGTGACACACTGGTTCCAGATTTTATTGCACGCCCAACCGTGAAAACATGGCATACAATGAAACCTCTGGGAATGACACAAGAAACAGACTGGCTGCCCTAGTTTCAGGCAATGTGCAAGCCCCATGAACATGACCAGTGTATATATTTTACAGCTCCGTTATGTTCATGCATGTATGTTTACTACTTAGGTCTGTTTGCAATACATATTTGTATGCACACACAGCATGGTGTTTTGCATATCTGTTTCAGTTATCATGGTTTTGAATGTCATACTACTGTTATACAGTTATGGTCAGTCTCTGTGATTATTGTTACCACTGCTTCAGTTAAATAATGTGCTTAAATAATAGAAACAAATATTGTTTTGTTGGCTTTAATAGCATTGAACAAAATGATTTGATTGTGCAGACACAAAGCTGTGAGAATTGAGTCTGGTGTTTCAGTAGTTTAGTTATTTGTTCAAGCCGTTATGATGGCTTGTTGTGTTGGCATGTTCCTTTTGGCTTTTATTAAAGACTCATGATAGGACTTCACACAAAGTTATTACTGTAATAACACATTGAATAGATTGGGATGAGTTGTGCAAAGAGTACTTTATTGGCCAGAATAAAAACTATAGAATAGAAATTTACAATAACAATTACAATAACAATTACAGTTGAATAGTGCAGGGTAGTTAGTGGTAATGAAAAATCAAAAAATCCAGGAACCTATGCCAGGAAACTGTTTGTGGACTTCAGCTCTGCCTTCAACACCATCATCCCGGCTCTGCTTCAGGAGAAGCTCTCCCAGCTTGTAGGTGGATCACTGACTTCCTGTCTGACAGGAAGCCGCATGTGAAGCTGGGGGAACACGTCTCTGACTCACAGACCATCAACACCAGATCCCCACAGGGCTGTGTTCTTTCCCCTCTGCTCTTCTCCCTGTACACCAACAATTGCACTTCCAGTCACCAGTCTGTCAAGCTTCTGAAGTTTGCGGACAACAGTTTGCGAGATGAGTCCGCCTACAGGTGGGTGACTGACCACCTGGTGACCTGGTGCAACCAAAACAGCCTTGAGTTCAGCGCTCTAAAGACAGTGGAGATGGTTGTGGAATTCAGGAAGAACACAGCCTCACCTTCCTCATCACCCACTGTGGCTCCACAATTGACACTGTGGAGTCTTTCCGCTTCCTGGAAACTATCATCTCCCAGGACTGTGTCCCAACAGGTGACTGTATGTCAGCGCGGAAAGCAGTGTGTCCGAGCTGCTGACAGAGAGAAACATGTTGGGAATTAATGTTTAGGCTTGCATACATGTGATATCATTACATTTTATCAGCCATGGAGAGTAACTATCTCTGTAGTGGAATGGACTTGAATGACAACCAGAAATGCTAGTATGTTACTGTGACCATTCAGGCACGGTGCCAGGATTCCAGTTTTGGGTGGGCCAGACCAATTGTGGGTGTGCCTTAAATTAAAATCAAGTTATAATATCTGTGCTTACATAATAATGCTTACATAATAGAAATGGCACCATGGGAGCTACGTGTTGCAGAGAGAGGCTTAACTCATCGAGTAAGCTAGCAAGTATACACAACAGACAACTTCCATGCAGGCTACTTCAAAATAAAAGCACTTCCTGTGACGGTTCGCAGTAAAACGAAATTACTTCTAAACAAATAAGGTTGTGTACCTTTTCACATATCAGCTGTAAATTAAGCACTGTACTATAATTGACTATTTCCTTTGTGTAAAAAGGCCCAATACTAGCAATTTTACAGTTTACAACGCCACCTTGGGACTTTCACCCAAAGAGTTTAAAGTATGACTTCAGTTGGTACCAATTCCCGGACTCCCACTACACAGGCAAGCCCACAGAAAAGAGAGATAAGGTTGGTTTGAACTGCTAAAAATAATTTATTACAAACCCCAAAAAAACAATATTCACTTAAACATAACTGTAAAAGAACAAGTTGGAAACAGAACTAATGCAATAAAGAAAACAAAACAACCAAATATCCAAAACACAGTAGGAGGAGTGACGTTTGTTATAGTGAAAATGTTAAAGAAGAAACTATTTGAAATGGCTGCAGTGGTCCTCATTGGTGGGTTGTAACAAGCTAGGGACTGCAAATAAACACCACATGGATAATCAAAATACACACTAAAAACATGCAATACTAATAAAATGAGGTAGTTATGTATGTCATCACCACCTGTCACCAAATTAAATTTTAATTTTATTATACTTTATCAATCCCACAAGGGGAAACTACATTTTACACTCTGTTGTTATGACACACAGGCCTGAATTACACACACATGCTCAGGACCTATACATGCACTAAAGGAGAGATGTCAGAGTGAGGGGGCTGCCCATGGAAAGTTGCCCCGAGCAGTTGTTAGTTCCAACTAAAAATGGAACATGTGAGTAGTTATAAAAGTCTAGACCAAGCAAAACAGCAGCATTGCTATGACTTGACTTGGCTGTACGGACGGAAAGAAACAAGAGTTAATATATGTCACTGTCTGGCAAAACATACAGCACAACATGTCAAACAACAACATACCTTTACAGTTAAAGAAGGCTCTTACTGGCCAAGCATTTATTTCCGTGTGCCTCACATAACGTCTCATGTAATTATATTTAACCCACCGGTTACATTCAGAGTGTTTTAAACTAAACATTTCTTATTCAAGTGCTTTAAACAAACATTTTGCAACAATGCTGTACTTCATTACAACTGTAAGGTACTTTAATTGAATATTTTCATTTTCTCCTAATTGCCTATTGAACGTTTTATTTATCTATTTTTTGTAGCTGTAGTTACTTTGCTTATTCATATTGATTATATAAAATATTATGGATAAGCTATGATGTATTAAACTGGATAAAGAGGAGACTTTATTGATCCAGGGGTGAAATTCACAAACTAGCTGCCAAGTCAAATTTCTGCTGTTATTTTCAATTCAATTCAATTTATATAATATAAAAACATTCCATTATATTTAATATTTTGAATTGTTACCTGCCACCTGAATTGTGTGATTTCCTTGCCATAAATATTGGCGTTTTTACCATAAATTGCTGCCTAAAAATGTATCAGAATACAGGAAGTGAAGTCTTTTGCCCTCAATATTTCCTGGGGGAGGACCAACCACCCCCTGCTTTGTGTTCTCTCAAAGGCCTATTCTGACCAAGGAAAAACCATGACATATAATCACAGGCAGCCATAATAACATGTTTTAATTGCAGAGTTAGATAGATAAAAACAGATGAAAAGGTGGGGGACCAGAAGACAATATGTACAGTGTCAACAGAGAGAAACACGGACAAACAAATAGACTCAGAGTGACAACAAAGAACAACATACAGTATGTAGAGATTGACAGTAACAGCATACAAACAGCATAAATAGGCAGTGTGTGTCAGTAAAAGAAGCAAGCATGTTTAAAGGAGGGTTTAACGGGGATCAGGTTTTATGACTTCAAGCCAATCCTGGTCCCTCCCGACCCTGACACAACCTCCCCCCTAGGGCCATTAGGGCCGTCCAAGTAAGGTTTATGATGAAATCCATACATTATTTATACATAAAAAAATAAAAGTGTTATTGTAAATGTATTGATAATTCCAATAGCAAATTGCAAATATCTAATTATAATAATTAGCTAATGTTAGCAATATTAGACCCCATGAACTGTATTAATAATTGAGAATTATAATACTGTTTATAATTATAATACTAATACTAATTTATGCTTCCCTCACTATCACAGATTAATGTAAATTTGTTGTTAAACAGAGGCGATTTTATTAAGACTGCAAGGGAAACTCAGCTTCCCCTAAAATGTGAAAAATGTAATGGTAAATCTACAATTGTGTTAACATGTTATTGACAAAGAACGCGCTAGAACACGTTCATCTTAAAGACAAGTTCGTTCAGAATCAGCTGACTCAATTTCCTAATGACTAAATATGACTCTGTCTTGTCCACGCAATTCGAGGCCTCAACTGTGTTTTCTGGTGTGTCCCATACTATTCCAAATGACTTGCCACCGTGTCTGATTAGATCAGAGATGAAATTCAGGTTGCTCCCTTTTGGATGGCAGGTGGATGAAACAACTGATATATCCTGCCGTGCCCAACTCTCTGTCATTGTTTGCTATGTGGATAGTGCAGGTAAAATCCAGGAGCGCTTTATTTGATTTTTTTATGTTTGGTGGGCTGTTTTTGATGTATTAAATGAGTTATGGCCATCACTTTGATTCAGGAAGACTGAGGTCTGAACTTCAACTCAGGACTTGCAGGGTAACAGTGGAAAGCTGTGTGATTACTAAATGTTCCTTAAAGACATGGAGTTGGACAGTACAATGCCTCTACTTTACAAACTGTTCTCATTAGTGCCAACAATTGGAGCTACATCTGTTCTCCAAGTTTCTCTTGTTTAAAGTGGCTCAAGTCCTACACCGGTAACACAACGGGCCAAGGCCGTTTAAGCAGCTTGGCTCTGCGGGCCATTGAGAGGACACCGACCAAGTTACTGGAAAAGACGCCTAGTTGGTATGACAGGGTCACAGAGAGTTTTCTTGCAAAGGAACAGAACGTATAAATAAATGGACAATTTTTATGATGTAGGCCGAAAATGAACTTCCCCTCTTTGGTCTTTGAAAGAGGGGAAGCTCACGGCAGCCGCCACTGTTGTTAAATGATGAGAAAACTAAATAAACACATAAATAATATAAATAAAGGCAACACACACAAAAAAAATTAAAGTAGTAGCTGAGACCTGTCCTACCACTTAGGGAATACAGCACGAGCACATATGGACAAAAGAAACATACTAAATAAACATATGTTTATTTTTAAAGCAGATTTTAAATTAGATTGTAAAAATTTAACAATTTGTCCTTATGAAATCCAATCGCGGCACAGTCTTGGAACAATAGACCGGCGGTGGCAGAATGCCCCGACACTTAAATTCAACTCAAATATAACAGTGAATACTAGTGTTCGACCTACAGTCTGTTGAGATGATTCTCCAAACGCAGAAACAAATCGCAATCACACCATAAAACATTGAGACGCATTAAGAAAAAAGATCCGTATTTTGCCGTAATCCAATGACGTGAAAAAAATCCACAAAAAGGGTCACCGTGTATCTGGCGAGGCCTACGCGCGTCAGCTACACCAACCAGTTCTAAAGAGGTGAACAAGGCTTCTCCACTTTGCCATTTAAACAAAGTGGAATAAAACGTATAAAAGTCCAAATATACACAAAACACACAATCAATTGTGTGAGCTGAGAGCAAATATATATGGCATTTAGGCAACCTTCATTGCAACGTTGGCAGTATGTCCAGACTAGTCCAACAGTCATTTGTATTTTTTGCGTCCTGCATATGCGTCGACAATGGTATAAGGTAAGAGCTACTTGTTACTTAACCCAGAGCCCTGAAAAAATGTTTTTTTTTACTAAAGCAGTATACGAAATCAGATGTATTACCTACCAACATTTGGTAATTGTTTATTTTAAAGATGGAGGCGCAACATGCTAGAATACATATGAGTGTCAGTACCCAAAAATACTTTGATTAGTTGGTGGAAGTAATTACACATGAATGAGGACATATTTATGAAAGAACAAAAGGGTTTTTGCTAAAAAGTCAACTAAAAAATTACACAATGGAGCTTTAAGTGTAATGAAAGACACTGCAAGAAACATGCATCACAGAAGGAGTTTGTTCTATATCTTTGTTATTAAATCATAAAAACTACTCCACTGCTTACCGTCTCTGCCCTTGGGTCCCCCATTCACTAAACTCCTGACAGACATCCTTTCAGTCACAGTATTTTGTATAGTGCTCCCATTGTACAGAAACTGAAATTATATAATCAAGTTCAGTGGTCTTTTCCCACTTGTTATTTCTGTAAACACACTTGGGTATGTTCTCCTTTCCTCCCATCTTGTCAGGAAATATACTTAGGAGCAGTATATAAACAGTAAAAGGCCTAAAACCAATACCACCTAATAGGACAAAAAGAAATACTACTAAATTGCAACTGCTGTGAATGTAAGTTTCTTGTACAATTTTGAAATTTGTGATTCTGATCATTTTATTTATCTGATCATTTATAATGTTTTCAGGCTGTAGAAGAGGTCTTACTCTACTTCAAATCAATCCATACTTTTAAAACCACCAGGATTCCTACATACTTTTACTTAAGTGACATTTTCAATGTATGACATGTACTTGTAGTAAGAGTATTTTTACAGTATAGTACTTTTACTTTAGTAAATGATCTGAATACTTCAACCACTGCAAAATTGCAACAAATCATGGAAGAAAGAAAGAAAAGAAAATTAGGAAGGCTCTGGGCAGCATCCAGTATGTAACTGAAACCAAATCTGCATCAGTTGTTTAGCATTAGCCCTGTTGTGCTGTGAAAGGATACTGGACCAGATCTAATTCACAGATCTGACCCAGAACTTATGGAGGCTACATGGTTTTTGCTATCTGGGTACTTCAGTATCAGATGGTACTGAAGTACCATCTGGAAAAGCTTCCATCCCTTCATCATCCACCAGGAGAACAGTGTGGCCCAGTACAACAACACAAACACATTCCGATACTTGACCTTGGGTATCACCCAATGCTGAGTACTGATACTAGTGTGTCATATATTTTATCATGTTTTAAAAGCTACTACTATCCCTGCATGGATGTGAGTTTGTGCCGATCTGGCTCAGGTTATACTCTAGAGTTTTGAGTTAATTAGCTGATTAGAGTCAGTCACCAGGTGTCTTCAATATTGAACCTTGTCATAATATTCTAATTGTCTGACATACTGAATTTGGGGTTTTCATTAGTTGTCAATTACAATCATCACACTTAAAAGAAATGAACATTTAAAATATATAACTCAGTGTGATGAATGAATGTAATATACAAATTTTACTTTTTGAATGGAATTACTGACATAAATCAACTTTTTCGTGATTTTCAAATTATATGACCAGCACCTGTATATACTGCACACAAACAGGCCCATACTGATGGCTGTGTCACTAACGGACTCCAGATTATGATACTGATCGTTATGTCCCCATTACTTTATCAAATGGTCGCTTTTGTCTCACTTATCACTTTTCAAAAGAAAATTTGTTAAAAAAAATGTTTTGGAAAACAGAAAAAAATGTGGTTTTGGCATTTGGCATAAAAAAATCACCAGAATAAAGGAAATGAAGTGTCTGAAGCTAAACAGGACCGTGAATACTGGACCGTGAATACTGGACCATTTTCAAAGATTCTATTAGTCACCTAGACACCAATACATGGGGAAATAGGGTCCAGGTTGAAAAGCAAAAACAAAATTACGCATTAACTACCTCAACTCACCAATGGTCCAACTCATTTCAAGTTATTCTATTACATACACAGAATACAGAGAAGCACTTGTTGTTAACTGGTTAACACCAGTTTTTGTGAGGCCACAACATAATTTCACAATTCCAAGGCAATGTTGTTGCCAGCTCCACAAGCATTTGGAGTATGTTCCTGTTCCGTGTTTGACAAGGCTAAGGTCTCATTTATAAAAACTGTGCATAAGATTCTTATTAAAAATGTCCAAAAGCCAAAAATGACGTACGCCAATGCTGATCACTATGTTAGTGACGCTGGTTATCTAATGGTAGAGTATTTTATGCTATCATACATGGAGTCGGGCCAGCTCATCCTCCTGCGCTCAGTAGCAGACTCTGTGATGGTGAGACAGTGCCGATAAAATATTAAGATCGAATTTTTTATGTTAGATTTGAGTTGGATTTTACAAGGTGTTTGTGGAAAAATTATCACTCAGTAAAAGCGCAAATAACACTTCTGGATTTAATCTTCATGATAACGTGGATGATATCCAGAGAAAGAAACATGTGTATAATATGGGAATAATGTGTGTAATCATTATTCCCACGTGTACTCTGCAGTCTGACATCAGTTCACCTCCTCACCATCTGCAACGCAAATTCCCATTATCTCCAAAATGTGCGTACACATGGGTCAGAGTTTGCGTGGAGGACCGCCAAGTTAGTGTTTTGTAACTGCCAATTGCGTGGGAAGCAGCATACGCACATTTTCAGCTCCATTTTGTGCGTACGCCGTGTTTATAAATGAGACCCCTGGTAGAAATAAAAAGCCTAATGTCAAAGTGGAAATCAAACCAATGGTGGCAGCGCCACAAGTTACAGAAGAACATGCATCTCAGTGTCCGTCCAAATTACGCACAATAAGCAGTTTGATGTCACTGATGTAATGCCATTTATTTTCTAAGTCTTAGTATGCTCAGTGGAACTGAGTCCAGCGTGCGGGAGACCCGACTCAAGAGGAGAGGTCAGTGAGGCCAGCGTCTCCACGGCAGGTGACAGTGCGCATGGATCCGCTGCGGCATGCATGGATGAAATAATGAAATAGTAAATAGGACTACAGTAACAGAAATATGTGCAGAATCAAGACAGTCAAGACGGCCTGGTGTTTGGTGGCACGGGTACACCCTGTTCACTTACATAGACTACATATTAACCACGGGATCAATTACACATCCAATGAGTTTGCCTACCCGACACAGGGTTTATTCCTGGGGAGATGGATCCGTGTGTCTCGCTTCCTGTACGCCATGGAGGTCTACAGACTCACATGTTGCATTTTCCCGTGCTGATCTTTTTGTTGCACACTGACTAAGATATTTCTTCCATGGGAAATAGAGGATGACTGCAAATATTTTCTAAGTAGATTTTCATTCATTTCCCATCCTGACAGAGGTTATGTAGCCTGCAATGTAAAAGTTATTAGTGTGAAAGATGTGAAATATTATCCACATAAATGATCAAACTTTATGGAATATCAATGGATATAACTAGGTTTTTTTTTCATAGACAAGGTCACAGATATATGCCAGTAAGTGAAGTGGAAACGTAATTTTGTAATGTTTGGTGATTTTCAGCACTTTTCAGTTAGATTTTGCAGAGACAGAGACAGAAAAGACTTTGTGGACGGCCCACACATTCTCACGACAAGTTCATTTTTTATACATCACAAAGTGTCTGTGAAAACCAGAGTACGCAAGCTGTGTACTCAATAGGCCCCAGGTCTTCAGAAGGGCAGTTTCACTCAGAATATGTGACCCCTTCTGCCAATGGCAACAGCGCCCCCTACTGTCACAAAATACGATGGTCACAGAATTTGGTGTTACACCCGGCCTTTGGTCAGTGGCCCTCAGCGTCTGATACAGACGCACCATTTAGCGCCTATATTAGACGCACCAGGCTTTCAACTAAATAATTAAAACCCACACAGCGTCAACATTAGAGGCTCTGAGAAACCAGGGTTTTTTCCTGCATAGAGGATTTTTTGGCGGCCCCCCAAAAGAGGTTTTAGCCAGCCCCAAAGAAAAATCACAAGCACAAAATGATAAGCATTGCTAATAAAAAAAAAATAGCAAGTCAAATCACATCTAAATGTGATGGAGCAATTTACCAAACACCCGTTAAACTAGCAGAACATAAACTTGAATGTGAGAGCTGATCTCAGTTTTTTTCTCGGAAATTTTAACAGCAGTAATTTAAAAAAAAGTAAGCAGTTTTGTTAATTGGGGTTTTTATTTATATAAGAAATAACAGCAAAATGCATAGATTTCTGTCAAATAATAACAGACTTATTACCTTTCTGTATGGGGACCGATCATGCTTACTATTGTGTGTAGTCCCCCCAAAAGGCCCATTCTGAGCCAGGAAACCTGGCAACTAGTGCAAAAGTCCAGATTAGTGAGAAAGGTTGGGGTGGTGGATGGGTCAAACAAAGAGATTTTTACTCAGGAGGCCGCTGTCCGTGACCTGTGTGAAAGCCAAAAGTAAACCCTGACATTTTTAAAAGTTATGTAGGCTATGCAAGTTAACTTTCTTACCTTACGTTCCTTAGATAACGTAACACCACAAGGTAGATATTTTAACCCAAACCACCATCTTTTCCTGAGCCTAACCAAGTGCCTAAACCTAATATAAACTTGCGTTTGGAAGTCTATTTTTTTTTTAAAGAACACTGCATGTAACAAGCAGAAAGTGACTCGCCATTCCCAACACGTTCATGAAAAAGCGGTTTCTAGAGCACTATAGTTTAAAGCATAGGGCCACTGACCAAGCGTCAGTATTTGACGAGTAAGGAGTGAGAATGCCTCGTCTTCAGCTGTTCGGGGTAAATCTAATAGTTCGCTCAACATGCTTTGTTTAAAATGTGTGCGGTCTTTGAAAGATTACAGGTGCTGGTGATATAAATAGAATATCATGAAAAAGTTGATTTAAGTAATTCTGTTCAAAAAGTGAAATTTGCATATTATATTCATTCATCACACAGTGTGATATATTTCAAATGTTCATTTCTTTTAATTGTGATCATTATAACTGACAACTAATGAAAATCCCCAATTCAGTATCTCCGAAAATTAGAATATCACTTAAGACCAATACAAAAAAAGGATTTTTAGAAATGTTGGCCAACTGAAAAGTATGGCCTCCATAAAGTTGATCAGCAGCCGGAAGCATGAAGTGCTCTAAAACTTCCTGGTAGATGGCTGTGTTGACCCTGGACCTCAGAAAACACAGTGGACCAACACCAACAGATGACATGGCACCCCACACCATCACTGACTGTGGAAACTTTACACTGGACTTCAAGCAATGTTGATTATGTGCCTCTCCTCTCTTCCTCCAGACTCTGGGACCTTGATTTCCAAAGGAAATGCAACATTTACTTTCATCAGAAAACATAACTTTGGACCACTCAGCAGCAGTCCATTCCTTTTTGTCTTTAGGCAAAGCAAGGCACCTCTGACACTGACTTGTTGCGACAGCTGAAACCCATATCTTGCATACGGCTGTGCGTGGTGGTTCTTGAAACAGCTGCAGTCCACTCTTTGTGAATTCTCATTTTTTCCACATTTTGGAATGGGTTTTGTATTACAATCCTTTCCAGGGTGCAGTTATCCCTATTGCTTGTACACTTTTTTTCTACCACATCATTTCCTTCCCCTCCCTATTAATGTACTTAGACACAGAGCTCCGCAAACAGCCAACAATGGTCGTCTTTTGGACAACTGTCAAGTCAGCAGTCTTACCCATGATTGTGTAGCCTATAGAACTAGACTGAGAGACCATTTAAAGGCCTTTGCAGGTGTTTTGAGTTAATTAGCTGATTAGAGTGTCTTCCATATTGAACCTTGTCAGAATATTCTAATTTTCTGAGATACTGAATTTGGGATTTTCATTAGTTGTCAGTTATAATCAACACAATTAAAAGAAATTAACATTTGAAATATATCACTGTGTGTGATGAATGAATATAATATACAAATTTCACTTTTTATACGGCATTACTGACATGAATCAACTTTTTCATGATATTCTAATTATATGACCAGCACCTGTATACCCTTGCAACCATGAAAATCACAAGTCACAGGTGTACTGTGGACCTTTATCTCTCATTCCCCTGTGTTGATCCAGCAAAGCTACTCTGAGTCAGACTGGAAGGTTGCATGTGAAGAGATGTCTGGTTCGTCTGATACGTCTGTGGCGTCTGATGAATCTGATGCATCTAGTTCATCTTTGTCTGGATCGTATAGATCGTCTAGTTCGTCAATGTCTGGTTCGTCTGGTGTGTCCGATACGTCTGTTGCGTCTTTGTGTGGTTCATCTGGTA
This sequence comes from Etheostoma perlongum, assembly GCA_026937815.1. NCBI lineage: Eukaryota > Metazoa > Chordata > Actinopteri > Perciformes > Percidae > Etheostoma > Etheostoma perlongum. The sequence continues at coordinate 22,812,216 of CM049385.1, read as the reverse complement.
TGTCTGCAGTTGGTGCAATGTCCCCATGTCCATGCTGTGTGTGTTCTGGTGACGTCCCGTTTTCAGTGTTGTCCTGTGAACACATGAAGATGAGAAGAACTATGTCACATGTGACAGAACTGTCTTTGAAAGGGCAGGCTCAAATGACAAAATACACAGTATAAAAACATAAAAGATACATATAAAAACAATGACAGTACAAACACCACAAAAACAAATGTAAAAATGAACAAAAAATGAATGGAGCAGAAATGTTGCTATGCACAGGTGGAAAGAACAAAAAGTAAAAAAATGTTTTAAAAACATTACTTTGAACTTTTACTTAAGTAAAAGTAAAATTACTGGTATAAACATTTACTCAAGGAAAAAGTAAACTTTAAATTCAACTAGAGTAGAGTAAAAGTTACTTTTTTAACACCTCTGCTGGGGATTGGAGGAGGAGTACTTTCCTGAGTACTGACCAGGTGTAGAGTTCTGTAAGGGGGGCTTGAGGAGAGCCAATTATATTACCAGCCTGATTTATTATTATAAGTTTTGTTCTGTGTCCGAGGGTAAGGACATTGTCCCAGGTTGAGACACACACACACACACAGTATATAATAGAAGTTGTTACACAGTACTACTAACAATGTTTTCATGTGGTGTAGCAACACAACCTATTTGTAATTTCTGCACTTGCCTGGGATTCATCTGAATCTGTGTCTATCGGCGGTATAGTGAATGCTGCTTCTGCTCCTTCAGAGGCCGCCTTTGACGCTCTGTCTTTGCATACGTTCTCTGTCCATTGGAAAAAGGTTTTATTGTCCCATGCCGGTCCCATTGCTTTCAGCTTTGCAAGAGCCATCCCGCTAGTTATGCACACACCCACTCGGTTTAACCACTTAAAACGTCTTCTTGAGCCGCTGTGGCACATAACCAGAGCATTTGTGTACATATGTGCTGACATTGACTCGCAGCGTGCGTTCAGGAGTATCGCCCCAGCCATTGGTAATCTGTATTTATTAATCCTTCTGGGAGGGTGAGGGCGTATTCTTGAAGTAGTGTTAGCAGGCTCAATGGAGACAGTGCTTGCGCACTGTAAAAACTTGAGAAAGGTCGGTGCGTTTGTCCTCCACTCTTCAACAACATTCATCCATTTAAAGTTCTTTAGGTCTTCGATACTGGTCCGTCTGAGAATAGATGTGAATTTCCGGCTTGTTAGCTTCTTGCACTCGTTTCTGATGATATTAGTCATCTCGTGGACCATGAAATCGAACATTCCAGGGACAGACAGAAGTGCATGTGGGATTCTGTGGAGAGTTCCTTGAACAATGTGGTGGAGTACCCTCTCCATGGGTCCACAGACAATCCGACTTTTTAGGGATTTTGCCGTTCTAATGGTGACCTTTTGAAAACAAAGATTGGAAATGTGTCAATGATTAGGCTGTACGACTGTCACCATTTTCTTTTTCAGCACCAACAAAAGATTGACACTTGATTTCCATAACCGCTTGTCACTACATGTCCAACATTGGATGTTCAGTGGTAGCTAAGTGTTGTGTCTGGGTTTCTTAACAACAAACCTTTGATTGCTTTTTCATTGGAGGTGTTGTGCTTGCAGACGGTGTTGGTGCACCACATCCCGAACGACCCGGCTTTAGTCGTTGCAGGGAGAGGCGACGGTGTGCTTTGACCAGGTTGTGACGTGGTATAGCTGCCATCCATTTGAATCTAAATAAGAGGGAGGAAGACTCTGTTTTTACTATCATGGAAATGGTAACATCAACCCCTTATCCTACCAATTGGGTTACTTGCAAACCCCAGAGGAATACTTTTGTCATAGGTTACAGCTGCTTTATTCCATCATTCCAATTTTTTAGTCAGACAATCTGTTCTTATGGACTAAAAAAATAAAAGTTGCCTTCCAACCTCCAGCCTGTCAGTCTGTCAGGGCATAGATAACCCTGTTGTGCCTGTCTGTTTTAGAAAAAGCCTAAAGTCATCTTTACTCAAGTCCCAACTAAGTCTCAAGTAATTTGGTCCAGGTCTCAAGCAAGTCTCGAGTTATTTTCTTTGGGGCAAGTCAAGTCACAGGCTAGGTAAGTCGAGTACTTCGTTTAGGGAAGTCAAGGCCCAAATCAAATCACTTTTAAACACCCAAGATAAAGCACTCTTTATAGGGTTAGGGTTAGATTGAGGAGGTATTAGTAGGGTATTTGATGTTAAGTGTTGCCATAGCAAGAACTGCACATCCAGTCAGCAAAATCATGACTAACGCATATTAGGGACCTTTTTAAGTCGTCCAATCATGATTCATTGTTTTTTTTTTTCCACATTTTTGCTGAAACGCACTACGGTAACTTTCATCTCTCCTTCATATTCTATCGCAGGGAACGTAGTTTGCATGGAGGTTTGAAAAGTGTAACCAAACCTTCGACTGCTTTACCGGCATTGCCGTGACTTACTGTGACTCGAACAAGCTGCAGAGGCGAAGTAACGTTAGTTTTGCTGCGTCTGCACCGCAGATCTTAGCCCCTCTCTCTGTCAAACATGCAGAGCAGAGGAGAAAGAAGCGTGCACTTATTACATGCTCTCAGGTACCGACATTTGGCACAGATTGAGGTAACGTCAATTTGTCCTCGGTAGTTGCAACGTGATTTGCTCGGTACCCTAAAAAGTACAGAGTTTGGTACACAACCCTAATTGTAATTGGGATAAAAGCTGCATGATGGTGGTTACTTACAGGAGTTTGTTCTTGTATGTTAAGTATGTTGTTAGGATGAGGGTTAACGTGTGGGCTAGATTGAAAAGACACATTTGATTTAATTGAAAAGGAAATTATTTAATAATAGTTCATATAAAGGGGGATGAAATAATACAAACCAGCAGTGGTTGCACAGCAGATGTCTGGACAGTGGGTTGTATCTGAAGCTGATCAGTCTGCACCAGCCTGGTCACACATTCCTGGATTGTTAAGGCCGACTGTAAGTGAACAGAACAGCTATTAGTTAATGATAGTTAACAATTGGGGATGATTTTAAAAAGGAAGAGTAAAGACTGATCTAATCAACACAAAGGGCTCATTGTAAAATAAAACACCAGCGCTACCCATAGATGCTTCTCCTGAGTATAATTCATTTTCACCAAACGTATAATCACAATGGGACTAGAGTAGGACTAAACCATTAAAAGGAACAGTTAGATTTATATTTATATCTGTCATCATCAACTCACCCCCATATCAGCCAAAGCTGAAAAGTTTGTGTCTATGTGACATACAGCCCTACATTTTTGCCCTTTTCAGAACACTAAAGCAGCAAGTGGGGCTGTAAGGATCTGGTATACAGTTACTCAATGATTAACGATCCAACAGCATAGACGCAAAGTGAAAATATCAACACATAGCTTTAAGATGCGCCTTTCTTGCTCACACTTTATATTCTTTTTATTTAAAGAATAACTTCTTTTTCATTTAAATGTCTAGAAGAGTTCAGTAATCAAACTGTAAAAACATATTTGAGCTGCTTTTTGTAAGTTGATATAAATGTCACCTATAAATGGGCGTATGATATTGTCTCATATTGATCCCAGGACCTTGAATTGGATCGAATCAAACCATATCATGGCAGAAATTGTGATATCAGCCACTATCGCATAGTTCTTTAAAGAATTGATACAATATGGTACTTCGATTGATTGTAACAAGATCTATTGGCTTCAACTTTATGGTTTAGAAAAAGGCTGAGATAGAGACTCACTGTGTGTTTCCGGTACATCTGGATTTGAATATTAAATTTGTTCAATGGACACATATACGATTTTCAATATTGGGATTTGCATATTAATTTTTAGGGAAAAAAAACGTGGATGTACACTGCAATCTTTACTGTGGTGTTTTGTCGGAACTAAGCCGCCAGCTGCTGGCTAATTTATGCAGCGCTATGTCCTTCATCTCAGCCAAGAACGGAGAAATGTTGAGTTACAAGCGAGCAGTTTGTTTGTACAGGTCTGCATGGTTATACTGCATCAGACTAATGTCTTTTTATGGCAATTTGAAGCTTCCAATATTTGCTGTTGATAAGGACTGAAGCTTCAAAGCCCTAGTTACGAGGACACACAAACTAAGTGTTTTAACTGATGTGTGGGGAGAGTAGGTCATGACTGAATGTTCAATTTAAAGTGAAGTTAACAAACCAGAACTGGCTGTGAATGCAGTACTGCTGGGGTCATGGTGACAAGAGTCTTCCTCACTGCTCCATCATCAGACGACAGGGCTGTTGGCTGAGGTAGAGGCTGGGACTGAGACCCAGGTTTCAGACTACAGATGGCAGACTATAATAGAGAAAATGAAAGACAAGACATAGTATCACATTTAGAGAGATTACAGTTCTCTAGGCCAATTCCAATTTCTCATTGAGTTTGACCTGCCAATACCGATTTTAGCCAATTCCATTTACAGCACACACAAATATTTATTTTCTATCTTTTGTTGAATAAAACTAAATTTTATTATACAGATAATCGATCGCTATATATATATATATATATATATATATATATATATATATATATATATATATAAAAAAATCCTGGTGTGGGAAATTCACACACATCTAAAGTACATTGTTATGAAAGAACCATTTCCTTCTTTTCACATCCAATATCCAACTAAAAAATGTGATATATTTAGCAAACTAAACTACTGTATGAAAACAGGGAAAACCGGTAATGTATTTGTATAAAAAGCCGTCTATAAGCACTTATTGTTAGAATGCATGTTGGAGAATAGCGTGGACACTCACGCCACCTGGCGGAAAGGTGAGAGAGAGAAAAGAGACTTGCTGTCTGAGGGATAACTAGCCAGTGGAAATCGCGTGTGTGCATCCTTGAGAACTGTAGGTCGTATCACTTATGTTGTCAGTTCATTTTTAGCTGGTGATTTCGTTGTGTTCTTCACATGCAAGCTAGGTTGCACGTGGCTGTTTATGCAATATAATGGCAATTCTTGTTTGTATTTTATGTGCATTAATTAACTGCTACAGTAGTTACACTGCATTAAGATAATGTAATGTGGGTTTATTAATATTATTTGTTAGCCTGAATATAATACCTATGCATTGTGTATGTTCGCCTTTACAATGTTATTTATTTACAGCATTTGACCGGCATAAAATCGGCATATGTCAGATTGACCAGCCGGTTGCCGGTCATGGCCGATCATGTGAAAATCGGCCAGTTTTGTTCACCAGCCGGTCAATCGGTGCATCTCTCAACACATTTTAACTCGGCTTTGAAAGTCCATACCAATTTCCATCGCATTTTATTTTTAAATGAGATGGTCTTGTAGCAATTTAAGAATAAAAATTAGCTCATTACTTGGCAGGGTTTCTACATCTGTTGTAAAACTGTTGGCTCACCTTAACTGAATCTGCAGACCAAACTACTGGAACGGTAGTTGCAGGTTTCTTGCCCGCTGCTTCATCATCAGAAGTCTGAACAGTTGGCTGAGGTGCATGCTGGGACTCCGAGTTGAGCGTGGATTGGGGCTGTGGCCTGCTACAGCTTGTATCCACAGCAGGATTTCTTGCGGTCTGGCTCACAGCTGCCTACATTTTACAAATGACAGATTAGACATTTGTATAATATGTCACAAAAAGTTATATTTTATTTCCATCATTTACACTTTCAAAATAACAGAAAACAAAAAAAATTTAATCTGCAAAAGTTTGGGCACCCTGCAGTTTATAGCATGCACCCCCCTTTGGAAAGCTGAGACCTGACAACGTCATGGATTGTTCTCAATCATCGTCTGGAAAGACTAGGTGATGTCAATCTTAAGGTTTTAAATGCCCAGACTCATCTGACCTTGCCCCAACAATCAGCACTATGGCCTCTTCTAAGCAGTTGTCTAGAAAACTGAAACATGAAAATAGTTGACGCTCACAAAGCAGGAGAAGGCTATAAGAAGATAGCAAAGCGTTTTCAGATGCCAATATCCTCTGTTCATAATGTAATTAAGAAATGGCAGTCATCAGGAACAGTGGAAGTTAAAGCAAGATCTGGAAGACCAAGAAAAATGTCAGACAGAACAGCTCGCAGGATTGCGAGAAAAGCAAGTCCAAACCTACGTTTGACTGCATGATCCATCCAGAAAGACCTGGCAGACACTGGAGTTGTGGTACACCATGTGGTACACCACTATAAAGAGATACTTGTACAAATATGTTCTTCGTGGAAGAGTCATCAGAAGAAAACCTCTTCTATGTCCCCACCACAAAAATCAGCATTTGAAGCTTCAACATAAAGACAAGCCTGATGCATTGTGGAAACATGTTCTGTGGACCAATGAGAATAAAATAGAACTATTTGGCCGTGTGAAGGACCAAGCAGTTAAGCACGAGGAGTCACAAGAGAAATTCAAAAGAAAGGGTTGTTAATTCCCAACAACAATTACAACAAAATAAAGATAATGTTTTGGGCCCTTAAAAGAGGTCAAATAAACAGATATAACTAAGCCTCTGAACATAAGAGACTCAAAAAATACAACTGACCTGCTAACAAAGAAACAAAGGGGACTTATACATTGGCTGATCAGACCAATTTAAACACACAGGGGGAGACAAACAATAGCTGCAAACTAACTTCAGAAACAAATAATGCCAAACCTACCTAAAAATGTATTCCAAATAAAATATACTTAACTTATCTTAACTCAACAAAAATTACTCTATATAAAATCTAAACCCCAGAATACCTACAGCGAGAATAAAGCTACCCCCCGGACATATCAAGCAGTGGTAGTGTCCAATTAGGCCACCTCCCCTATAAAGCTGCTCCTTCTCCAAGCGCCACCCCTTTTAAGCCAGCAGACCTGGATCCCTCCCGGGTGTGGACTCCAACTGATAAGCTCAAAAGAAAAAACGGTTATATAACAGTATGACCATCCAAAAGTAACTAATAGTGCACGCTTGTTAAAAGATACTTTCGTATAAATCAAATAAAGTATGATGCATGTGAAATGAAACAAGTGTCTTGTAAGTTATTTGTAACTGAATAAATGGTTGCAACAAATGAAGATGTATAAACAAAAACATATCAACTAAACTTAAGGAAAAATATACTGTAAGTGCATGAGGTTACCGCTCTTAAACTGGGTTGGCCATCACTGTGGCCATCACAGGCCGGAAAAAGCAAAGGTACGTTTGGAGAAGAAAGGGCACATCATTTAATGAAAAGAACCTCTGTACAACTGTTAAGCATGTGGGGGGATCAATCATGCAGCCAGTGACACAGGGAACATTTCCCGAGTAGAAGGAAAAATGGATTCCATAAAATTTCAGCAAATTTTGGACACTATCTTGATGCCATCTGTGAAAAAGCTGAAGTTAAAGAGAGGATGGCTTCTACAAATGGATTTTACCTGGGGTGCCCAAACTTTTGCAGACGCCATTTTTTTGTTTTCTGTTATTTTGAAAGTGTAAATAATGCAAATAAAATCTAACTTTTGTGACATATAATACGAATGTCTAATCTGTCATTTGATGCCTTTTGAAGATTTTTTCCATCTTTTCTTGGCTTCTTTATGCACATTAATCAAAAATGTTACCTGGGGTGCCCAAACTTTCGGACCCCACTGTAGATGGAACTAAATGGCACTCTGTGGTGCACAGCTAGCTAAAGCTACAGCTCAGCCGAGGAGGACACCATTAATGTTAACATCTCATGCTGTCACAAGCCTCTTGTCAATGAGTAGGTTGAGTACCTAAACCCGGTGCTAATATGGCACCGGTGCCTAAATGACCAGTATCTACATTTCAGTGCCAATTAAATGCCTTTTGCACTGCTCTCTGATGTGCTGAAACAGAAGCATTGCTGCTCGTGACGCTAGTTAACACTTTACTTGACATCAGGTAACGTTAGCCTACCATTAGCTAGCAGCTGGATTAAACACAGTTAAAATGCTGAAGCTAAAAGGTGTGAAGGGTGCACACACAGAAGGTGCGTTAACTTGAAACTAGTAAGCCTAGTGGTGCATTCAAAGTTATTGTAAAAAACCCTATACCATTATTTTTTTAAGTATCTGTTCAGGCACCGTTTAAGCACAATACATAATGGGCCCTATTTTAATGATCACCATGAAGCGCATGGAGCAGGTGCATTTAGACCGTGTCCAAATCCACTTCAGCTAGTTTCACAGCGGAATAAATGGTCCGTGCTCATGGTTCAAAAAGGTTGTACTTTGTGTCTTCATTAATTCATAGGTGTGTTTTGGGCAAAACATGTAATAAACCAATCAGAATGTCATCTCACATTCCCTTTAAAAGCCAGGCGTGTTTGTACCTTGGCACATTGCTATTATGATGGCGGATTTGCACCGTAATATTTTTATTTTTTGTAATGTGTTTTGCATGTGTGTGTGTGTGTGTGTGTGTGTGTGTGTGTGTGTGTGTGTGTGTGTGTAACAAGCATAGTGTGCACACTGTGCATGAGTCTAGGCACATTTTACTAATGCGCTGCTGTTGCATTATAACAATGAAATGCTGCATTACTGACTTTAGACCAGGTTTTTGTCAATGGCGGGATCACTTCCTGCTGCCGCAAGAAAGCAATACGCCAAGAATTTCCCTGAACAAACCTCCCTGTAAGACCAGCAAGCCCATGGGCGCAAAGAAGGACACAGGTGCATTTGCTATTTAAACGACGTGGGCGCAGGACGGGGAAATTAAACTCGGTCTTAAACTAGCAAAGACACTTGCGTCGGGTGTTGCGGTTCTCTTCGCCAGGTGCAACATATGGCCCAGTATGTATTTGATACCATCAGTCTGGTAGCAATTTAAGAATTACCATTAGCACATGTGTGCTTAAACTGGTGGCTCACCTTAACTGAATCTGCAGACCAAACTACTGGAACTGTAGTTACAGGTTTCTTTTTCACTGCTTCATTATTAGAAGCCTGAACAGTTAGCTGAGGTGCATGCTGGGACTCCAAGTGGAGCTGGGATTGGGGCTGTGGCCTTCTACAGCTTGTATCCACAGCTGGATTTATTGCTGTCTGGCTCACAGCTGCCTACAGTTTACAAAAGAAGAACTTCAGCATAAGCAGGATGAAACTTTCAGATTGACGCTCAACACGCTCAAAACGCCCAAAACGCGACGCCAACAGATTTGCCGCTCCTTGCAGCTGAGAGAAGCCGGCTTCCATTGAAAATGAATGACTTCAAGTCGGTGGCGGTGTGAACATACGGTAAGTGACAGTTATTATTGGTATTTGAGTTACTTGTTAATGACACATGAGCTCAAATTGTACAAAGTGAGATGGAGGTGGTTCAGTAAATATGAAACGCAAAAGATTCTGAGTGGCACAATTAATTAATACAATTATTTGGTATTAAATGTAGGAACATTTGTTTCTCAATTAAAAGCTTTAGTGCATAACCTTTTGATATTAATGAACATCCGTTACATTCGAGACATTGCCAAACGAGTTGCTACAAAGCTAATTAAGACTCCACAAAACTCTCTGTATTTCTCAGTATGGCTGTGTTCAGAAGATTATGTTGTCCGGTGACTTTCTAAGGGTGGGAATACCAGTCTCCTCCCGATACAATATCATCATGATGCTAATGTCACAATACGATATTATTGCAATTTTAAACATATTGCAATATTCTGCGATATACTGCAATTTAAAACCTTTTTTCCAACTTCTAATTTTTCCCAATTTCAAATGATGTCCCCAAAAGGAAACTTTGTCAACATCTGTTTTATCTAAAAAGATACATTTCTGTTTGTTCATATCACTTTAATTTTATTGCTGCAAATTGGGATTGTCAAGCAGACAAACTGACCAACACATATATATGAATATGTATAAAGATCATTACTTGGCGCCTGTATATCTATACAGTAATGCCACAGAAAATACTGTGATACTATGTTGTATACATTTTTCCCCCACCCCTACAATTTTCGCTGCGCAGAAACTCAAGTAAAGATAAATACCTCTTCTGAAGAGTCCATCATGTTTTTTTTTAATCTTCCGTGTCCTCCTTGGCTACTAGCAACTGTGTGGAGAAGGGGTGGGGGTGGTGCGCTGTCACGGAAGGCTTGTATCATAATGTTGTTGTCATTATTTAGAATTCCTCATGGGGGAGACAGAAACTACGCACTTTCGCTTTAATTATTGCTCTTATGTTTTAACGGCCCCATATATGCCATTTTCAACACATTCTCATTTTTGGGTTTGTACAATATCATACAAAAATGTACGCACAACAATTCCTATGATATCCTACGACATTATGTGACAGCCGTCCAGTCATGTGACGCCGGCTCCAGAGCTCCATGAGCTGACGGTCGTATTGCCAGTTGGTGGTTGAGTTTAGCCGACAAATGGTGAGCGTCACGAGGCATCGACTGGTTAAGTTTGGGGGGAAAAAACCTGTTTTTTAACCTACCCATCTACCTGGTCCTCGTCCCTATGCGGCCCACAGCATTCTTATGTGCCAAATGTTTGTACCAAAATAGTAATGTAATAAAAAAAGTGTTTTTTTGTTATTTACAGGCATGCTGATTCTGTCCACTACTTTCAGTGTTAGACCTTTGACAAGATTCTCTGCAAGACATGTGTGGTGAAACTGTTTGCTCACCTTAACTGAATCTGCAGACCAAACTACTGGAACTGTAGTTGCAGGTTTCTTCTTTATGGCTTCATTACTAGAAGCCTGAACAGTTGGCTCAGTTGCATGGTGGGACTCGATGCTCGATGCATGCTGGGATTGGGGTTGTGGCTTGCTACAGCTTGTCTCAACAGCTGGATTTCTTGCTGTCTGGCTCACAGCTGCCTACAGTTTACAAAAAAGAACTTTAGCATAGGCAGAAGGATGTAATTGAGAGTTATTATTGATGTTTGTACAATTTGATCTTCTGTCATTTTTCACAAAGTGAGACGGGGGATGCAGTAAATATGAAAGTGGCAGCAAATGTATCCAAGTCTGATTGATTCAATTAAAAACTGTTGGGAAATGTGTTTCTCATTTTAATTCTAGCATTTAAGTTTTTTCAGGGGCCCCAGATAATGCCATTTTACACTGATCCAGGGGCAGGGGCATACTCATACACATACATACTGCACCTGAGACCAAGGTATTAGACTGCAGACTACAGTACAGACAGACAAGAAATATTAACACATTTTAACTTGGCCTTGACTTCAGACACCAATTTCCATGGCATTTCATTTTGAACTAGGATGGTCTAGTAGCCATTTAAGAATAACCATTAGTACATTTCTTGGCAAGATTTCTACATGTGTGGTAAAACAGTTTGCTCACTTTAACTGAATCTGCAGACCAAACTACTGGAACTGTAGTTGCAGGTTTCTTCTTCACTGCGTCATCATTAGAAGCCTCAACAGTTGGCTGAGGTGCATGCTGGGACTCCGGGTGGAGCTGGGATTGAGCCTGGGGCCTGCTATAACTTATCTCAACAGCTGGATTTCTTGCTGTCTGGCTCACAGCTGCCTACAGTTTACAAAAGAAGAACTTTATCATAGGCAGAAGGATGTAAGTGATGGGAATTATTGGTATTTCCACTGACATGGGGGTGTGCGTTCAAGTGAAGTTAACAAACCGGAGCCAGCTGTGAATGCAGTTCTGGGGGTGTGATGACTAGAGTCTTCCTTGCTGCGCTGTCATCAGATGACAGGCTATTTGGCTTAGGTAGAGGCCGGGACTGAAGCTGAGGTAGAGGCCGTGACTGAAGCTGTGGCTGTGATTGAAGCTGTGGCTGTGGCCGTCTCTGAAGCTGTGGCTGAGGCCGTCTCTGAAGCTGTGGCTGTAAACTGTTGCTGTGGCTGAAGCTGTGACTGAGGCTGCTGCTGTGACTGAAGCTGTGGCCCAGGTTTCAGATTACAGACAGCAAACTACAGTAGAGATGGTGAAAGACGAAAAATTTGTAACACATTTTGTATCCATGCTTACAGTGAGGAAAATAAGTATTTGAACACACTGCTATTTTGTAAGTTCTCCCACTTAGAAATCATGGAGGGGTCTGAAATTGTCATCATAGGTGCATGTCCACTGTGAGAGATATCAAACAAAAAATTCCAGAAATCACAATGTATGATTTTTTAACTATTTATTTGTATGATACAGCTGCAAATAAGTATTTGAACACCCGAGAAAATCAATGTTAATATTTGGTACAGTAGCCTTTGTTTGCAATTCCAGAGGTCAAACGTTTCCTGTAGTTTTTCACCAGGTTTGCACACACTGCAGAAGGGATTTTGGCCCACTCCTCCAGACAGATCTTCTCTAGATCAGTCAGGTTTCTGGGCTGTTGCTGAGAAACACAGAGTTTGAGCTCCTTCCAAAGATTCTCTAATGGGTTTAGGTCTGGAGACAGGCTAGGCTACGCCAGAACCTTGATATGCTTCTTCCAGAGCCACTCCTTGGTTATCCTAGCCAGGATAACCAAGGAGTGGCTCTGTAAGAAATCCCTTCTGCAGTGTGTGCAAACCTGGTGAAAAACTACAGGAAACGTTTGACCTCTGTAATTGCAAACAAAGGCTACTGTGCCAAATATTAACATTGATTTTCTCAAGTGTTCAAATACTTATTTGCAGCTGTATCATACAAATAAATAGTTAAAAAATCATACATTGTGATTTCTGGATTTTTTTTTTTTTAGATTATGTCTCTCACAGTGGACATGACACGATGACAATTTCAGACCCCTCCATGATTTCTAAGTGGGAGAACTTGCAAAATAGCAGGGTGTTCAAATACTTATTTTCCTCACTGTATGTGCTTTAAAGCTTTGTATGTGCTTGTTTCCTCTGTGTTTATTTGCTTATTGTATTTTTTCTATTCCAACCCAACCTGCCAGGGACTGCAGACTGAGATGGTCTAGCAATTTGAGAATAACAATTAGCACAATTTTCTTTCTACATGTGTTGTTAAATTATTTTTCCATGTACCAACATAAATTTCCTGTATGCATGCAAGCTTGCTAATGTTAACCGTAAGCTATGTTAGGCTGTGTCATTAGCTGCTTGCTACTGTTAGCGTGTGAGCTACGTTAGGCTGCGTCTGTAGCTGCTTGTTAACGTTACCCATAAGCCAGGTTAGACTGCTAATGTTACAGGTAAGCTAAGTTAGGCTGTGTCTTTAGCTGCTTGTTAGGGTAAGGTGACCAGATTTCTCAGACAAAATCCGGGGACATTTTCAGCTCAGAAGCGTATGTACCTCCAAAACATGTCATGTTTTTATCTGTAAAACTTAAAACGGAGACACTAGACCTAGAGCTGTTCTACTTAGAGACTGAGCCCCCCCCCCAAAAAAGTCTGATCCTAGACTCACCCCTGTCCCAATATTTCAAGATAAAAAGTCCCAATATTTTATAATGTTGTCATGTTTACTGAACTACATTTATCTGACAGCTTTGGCTTTATTGCTTCAGGCTTGTTTCTGCAACAGCTCATTGAGTATCAGATACAATAAAAACTCTTGAGGACATATTTTCCTCATTGATGCAATTAAACAAGATCGCTGCAGTCGGCAGCAGAGAAACAAGCTACAGTGTAAATTAATAGGATAATTGTCCAGCTTGTATTTACGTTCATAAAAGTGCTGGTTTTGCTTCTGACAGACTCAGATTAATATTCTAAGTGTCTGACAACATCATGAAAAGGATATCTAAGGAGGTCGACCTTTCTGTTAAAGATTAAGATCCTTTTTTAAAACATAAAAGTCTGCGGAATTGTGCTCGCTAAACCCATCAGACTCCATGTAAATAATCAGTGATTTTAGCATGGTAAAATACGGCTTTCTAAAACCTCTCTGAGCTCAGAGCAGCGCTGGCTCTGGCTGTCTTGAGCCTGCGTGTGTAGGGTGTGTGACTATAGGCTACGTTTGGTCAATGTTTTCTTTCTTTCATTCCAATTTCGGGTGGGTCAGTCACAGTAAAAACCGGGGACATTTCCGGGGACAGATCTAGCCGGGGACAGGTCACCAAAACCGGGGACGTCTGGTCACCCTATGTTAGGGATACCCACAAGCTAGTTTAGGCTGTGTCTTTAGCTGCTTGCTAATGTTCCTGGTAAGCTAAGTAAGGCTGTGTCTTTACGTGCTTGCTAATGTTACTGGTAAAATAAGTTAGGCTGCGTCTTTAGTTGATTGCTAATTTTACCGGAAAGCCAAGTGAAGCTGTGTCTTTACCTGCTTGCTAATGTTACCGGTAAACTAAGTAAGGCTGTGTCTTTAGGTGCTTCCTAATGTTACAGGTAAGCTAAGTAAGCCTGTGTCTTTAGCTGCTTGCTAATCTTACCCATAAGATAAGTTGGGCTGTCTTCAACTGACTTAGGGGTGAGAGATCATGACAAAATGTTCATTTTAAAGTAAAGTTAACAAACCAGAACTGGCTGTGAATGCAGTACTGCTGGGGCTATATTAACAAGAGTCTTCCTCACTGATCCATCATCTGACGACAGGGCTGTTGGCTGAGGTAGAGTCTGCGGCCCAGGTTTCAGACTACAGACGGCAGACTACAGAGGAGAAGATGACAGACAAGAAAATATATTGCATTTGACTACAATGTTTTGTGAAGCTGTTTGCTTCCATGATTTCCAACTTACATTTTACCATTAAAGCAACACTGACTTGAAATGAAGAGAATGGTGCCTCTGTCATTTTGCACTATGTAACTTTGTTGAGCTGGTACAATCTCTCAGAAGAAATGCATAACGCTTTACTGCACTAAGCCAAACACCGCAACTGATTTGGGTGAGGTTTGGGTTTAATTTAAAGTGAAGTTAACAAACCAGAACTGGCTGGGAATGCAGTACTGCTGGGGCCATGGTGACAAGAGTCTTCCTCACTGCTCCATCATCAGACGACAAGGCCGTTGGCTGAGGTAGAGGCTGGGACTGAGGCTCAGGTGTTGGACTACAGCCAGAAGACTACAGTAGAGAAAATGAAAGACAAGTAACACATTTCAACTTGGTAATATTATATAATAATAGGAGGAGCCATTCGAAGCACTCAAGGACACCCTACAGGGTATTCATACAGAAGACATTTTAAAAACAGCAAAGAAAATACTATACAGCAGTAACAATAGAAAAAGGCAGAGCAATAGACATTCAAGTGGAATAGGCAGTTTCAAACAAATGTGTTTTGAGTTGTAATTTGAAATGGGGGAATTAATCAATGTTTCTAAGTTGGAGTGGTAATGAATTCCAGAGACGAGGAGCATGTACAGTATGTGTATGCATGTGACTAGCATCTGTGTGGAAGTGACGTATTCCATTTTGACCTCTGCGGCTTCCCATAGTTAACTGCCTTTCAGATCTTTACATGCAATCATATTAAAACGTTAGGCAAAGAGGTGACGTTTGTAACTCGAGACAGCCACTTTAATCTCTGGACAGCTTTTATATTAGGCAAGTCGCAGAAAAGTTGTCATAGAAAACAACTTCATAGCTGGCTTACGTTAACCATGGACATGCGTTTAATCATCCATGGCAGGACAGTATGAGTATTGCATTTAGCCTATGGATAGAATCTAAATTTACAACAGTTGCAGGGCAACAACAACTTGAACGTGAACGCACCTTGGGAAAGCCCAGACGTCTCACAAGACTCTCGATGCGGATCCGTTTTCCCACACGGCCATCAGTCGGAGTAGATTTCCGTTTTCTGGCTCGGGCACCAGTCGGAGTTGTTTTGGTATGCGCCACTGACATTGACTTAACCAATGTACCGATCCGTTCTGCTTCGCATGAGCTTCTGTGGTATCGGTTTAATAAATTTCTGCAAGCTCCACATACAGCTATTAGGTCGTCTGTGGTTTCAACGACAAGTCCAGTGAGCTCCTCCAGAGCCAAAGTATAGGGAGGCTTCACCTCTTGGGCACCGATAATCAAATTATGTTTGTCTTTTTTAACAGTAAAAGGCTTCTCACATACTCGACATACCTCCTTTAATTTTTTATGTGTCGTTATGGTTTCGTTTTCTTCTTCTTGTATGTGTTTTAATGGCGGTTGGCAATCAACGGTATTCTTTTGCGGGGAGTTAGCATCGTTAGCCATTTTGCTTCTACTTCGTCTTCTGCTTCTGTGGATTTATTGGTGGATGGCAAACCAACCTTAAAGGGTGCATACCGCCACCTACTGAGTCGGAGTGTGTAGAAACATGGCACCATAGACTAGTCTCACTTCCTGATCTATCTCTTCAACGCTCTACATAAAGGAACAAAGACAAAAAATCCCACTAATCCTGTCTATATTAAGGTGACCAGATTTCTCAGACAAAATCCGGGGACATTTTCAGCCCAGAAGCGTAAATACCTCCAAAACAGGTCATGTTTTTATCTTTGTAAAACTTAAAACGGACATAGCCCCTGGGGCATCACAAGACCTAGAGCTGCACTGGGGCACAAGGGGGGTTAATGGGCCTGTCTATTTTAAAGGTGCTCTAAGCGATGTTGGGTGACATTACTGTTGATGTTCAAAGTATTTTCAAACAAAACGAGACTAGCTCGCCCCTCCCTCTGTTTGTTGATTGGACCGTGAATTATTTGGCCGGAGAAAGCCCGCAAATATACCGCAAACCCAGACGGTGTGCTGAAGGAAAATGAAAATTGAGCAAAAGTAGTAGGAGGGCAGAGCCAGGCTATCAATCTGGTGCACTTTGAAAAGAAATTCAGAGCTTAGACTTGATTAGTCTTATCTATGGAAGGAAATATTTGTGCTGTAGCCTGAACTAGTTTGCACTTCAGAATTTTAACCATGCACACACAGGTGGAATTGTTTTTTCTTCATATTTTTGTATTAATGTCACTAGGAAGCATACCAGTAGAAATATATATTCATATTTGTAAGTGGGATATATGAATAAGTGGTATTGTCTGGAATCTGGCAATATAATAACCATTATGGTGGGATACACTGGCTAAGCAATTTACAAAATTGTCTGTGCTGACATAAATAGTTCACATGACAATACATTATAATTTTGGAAACCATGTAAAAGATTTGTTGCAATTTCAAAACCGGATTACTCGGGAACCGCTTGTTGTACTGATACATGTGTTAAGTGAAGAGTTTGTGAGACATTTCACAGAGAGTAATGGGTGTGCAGATATTTATGGATAATGTAAACATGATAACATTTCATGTAGGCCCCATTCTCATTAGGGGCTGAGCCCCCCTAAAGGTCTGATCCTAGAATCACCCCTGCTGTTACTTCACACACCTCAGAGGGGAATGTTGTAATGTTTACTGAACTACATTTATCTGACAGCTTTATTGCTTCAGGCTTGTTTCTGCAACAGCTCATTGAGTATCGGATACATTAAAAACTATTGAGGAAATATTTTCCTTTGACATTGACCCAGTATGAAACGAGATCACTGCGATCAGCAGCAGAGAAACAAGCGACAATGGAAGTTAATGGTTAATAATTGTCCAGTTTGTATTTACGTTCATAAAAGTGCTCGTTTTGCTTCTGACAGACTCAGATTAATATGAGTATAAAATACGGCTTTCTGAAACCTCTCTGAGCTCCGAGCAGCGCTGGCTCTGGCTGTCTTGAGGCTGCGTGTGTATGGTGTGCGATTATCGGCTCCGTTTGGTCAATGTTTTATTTCTTTCATTCCAATTTCGGGTCTGTCAGTCACAGTGGGGACATTTCCGGGGACAGATCCAGCTGGGGACAGGTCACCAAAACCGGGGACTGTCCCCGGGAAACCGGGGATGTCTGGTCACCCTAGTCTATATTAACCTACCAACCCCCTTCTGATTTCCCTGAAGTCCTATCCTGTGCTCAGTGATCCTTGTCTCATGTAATAGCCTATATTTCTAATGTCTCCCTCTCTTAATTATAGTATGCATTATAATGAATGTTACACCACTGACAAGGATGTAATAGATTTTTCTGTATACGTGGATTAAAAACCTGTGTGCATTGCCTATTTCTGGCTTCAAATGTTTTCAGAAAAAATATAGAAGGGCCTACTGTATAGCTGAAAGCAGCTGTAAACCAGCAGTTTAAGGAGGCATGCAGGCTGGCCCTAGCATGTGTGTGTGTGCACATTTCATTCAGAACCACGCTACCTCATGGGCCATTTCAAAGTGCCCCTTTATCTGAGATATGTACAACTGCCTCTTGGTCAACCCTATATCAACCTTTATCACCCCTATCCCTTTTACAGGATTTTTAGTTTAGTTTCTCCAGATCTTTACACAATTTTAGTCGAAGCTGTGTCATCTGTGAGTAATCCTGCAGTAAATTTCCTCCATGCACAGCAAACATTTTGGGCCTATAGGGCACAGCAGCAGCCTGCAGATGTGAGCCAGTGAGATACATTGTCTAGTAATTTGCTGACTGCACCATCTGAAGCACAGCACAGCAAATTATAGCACAATTGTGTAATCTGATGTTCCATTGGCACTTCGTACAAAATAGTACCGTGCTGGTTGAAAGACTGAGGAAGTAATTAAAGATAGAAATAGAGCATGTAAAGAGTTAAAGAGAGCACATGATTTCCAGTATTTAGATAGATATAAAAGGTCTCAGGCAATAGTCAGGGAAACAATGTGGCAAGCTAAAAAAGATCACTATCTTCTATGACTTTATTGGTTGAACTACTCCTGTGGAGAGAATTTGGAACATGATTAAAAAAAAGGAAAGGGAATATGGATACCCAATGCTTATTAACTTAGCTGTAATTTCTACAGTTACTTACCACAAAATGGCCAGTAAAATACCATAATTTTCTTTTCCGGTTAATTAAATAAACATTGCATTATGGGTATTAACATTTCATTTACAGTGATTTACCGTACACTGTTAGATTCTACTGTATTTCTACAGTTACTTACCACAAAAATGCCCAGTAAAATACCATAATTTTCTTTTGTGGTTCATTACTGTAATATGCATTGAATTATGGGTATTAACATTTCATTTACAGTGATTTACTGTATATTTTGAATTTGCGGTACACTGTTAGACTCTACTGTATTTCTACAGTTACTTACTACAAAAATGCCCAGTAAAATACCATAATTTTCTTTTCTGGTTCATTACTGTAATATGCATTGCATTATGGGTAGTAACATTTAATTTACAGTGATTTACTGTATTTTTTGAATTTGCGGTAGTCTGCTGTAAAACAACAGCAGTAGTGCTACTGTAGGTGAATAAGACAGACTTAAATAAAATTGTTAGTTCATGTTATAGAAGCATAGAAATTAAATGGAAAAATAAAATATCTCTATAAAATTAAATTATTTCATTTTATAGAGATATTTTACATTTTATTTATTATGTTTTTAGCAGTGAAGGTAATTTAAAATTGTGACATGCGTTTCAGCAGTGTAAATAACTTATTGAGAGTTGGAGACAAACAAGAAAGGGATCACAAATGCTTGACCGCCATATTTGACCTCTGACCTCACGACTTCAAAAGAATAGCGGGTCGATACTTCAAAGGTGTTGAACGAAGTAGCGGCTCGAGACATCAAAGGAGTGCCGCAATGGTCCGCGCGCATCAGAGTCCGGTCACACACACACTACTCAGAGAGAGCTGGAGAAGCGTTAAGGTAAGGTCAATCTTTGCTATTTCTGTGACATTAAAATCTCTGCTGATAAACCTTCGCAAGCGGCGACGTTAGGTTACCGACCTGTGTCATAGCTTGGCTAGAGCAAGCTGTTAACTAGCCCCCCCCAAGGAAGTTGGAGCTTAACATGTTGCCCGTGATTTAGCTAGCTGTAATTACGACGTTCGGTAAAGCTAACACAACTCGTTTAACATGCGCTGTTCGGGACATCTTTTTTACTTGTCAGACCATTGCCTGAAATACAATGTAACTGAAATACAATGTAACATATATTCTGGAAGTTTAAGGTCGGTTGCTGCTAGCTTTTGAGCTAGCTGTTGTTGCACATTACAGCTAACGTTACCTCCGGTTAATGCTAACGTTATATTCCCGAGGCTGTTGGTTGGTTTGTCAGTGTTTTAGAATGATTAAGCAAAACTCATTACAGCTGTGTTATAGGCCTAGTATAGGCTACGCGGTTATATTAGTGGAAGTAAAGTTAACATTAAACCGTTACCTTTAACGCTACATTTGCCCATCTAGTTAACATTTAACGCTAGGCTGTCTTTTTTTTTTAAAAACACACACACAAAAAGCACCCATTCTATATGTCGGGTGACAGGAAAAGCGTCTTTAAGTAACGTTACTGTGGTGGATGGAAAGGAAAAATAATCTTTGTAGGGTTTTTTTTAGCTAAAAAAGACGTGTGCTAAATTTAATTCAATGGTAACCACATTTAGCTCTAGTTTTGGTGTCTCCAGCATTTATGGAGAGCAGTTTTTTGCCTTGGCTTCAGGGTTTGGCCATTTAAAACCATCGTGACGTCCAGCAAAGATTTGCCTCAGTGCCTTACTTTGCAGTAGTAGGCCTATTATTGCTTTTTGTAATGTGATATTTCATATAGTTAATCCTTTTTAGTGTATGAGACCTAAGCTAAAGAGTGTGTAACCCAAAGCATATGGTTTTAGGACTTGAGTCTATAGCTACGATGGTTTATGGGGGGAAAAGAAAAGTAAAATTTAAAAATGTATTTTCCTAGCCGCTTAAACTTAAATTTGACGGATTGTTCAACAAGTTGTTTAAGGACTCTTTATAATGGCATAGTGATTAACTTTTAACACATCACATAACATTCTGTGTTATTCTAACTATATAAGAGTTACCTACATTATACTGGTTACCTGCATACTAATGCATTTTTTTATCTTGTTGTAACTGTGTTTATAACTCCATACATTCACTTTAAAATATAAAATGTCATCATTTCATATGTAGAACAACAACCAGTGACTAGAACAACTGAGAGAGACGGGAGGAAGAAGAAAGCTGGAAGAAGGCCTGACCCCATGACCCACAGGAGCACATGATCCCTTTCGACAATCTATCATCATACAACAAAAAGTAAGTACAGGTGTACGTTTTGCAACCTGTGTACTCTAGAATTAGGAATATTCTGTAGACATGTGAAAAAACATCAGCACATGGCAAGCTATAGGTTTGCATGTGGAAAGGAGCAATGTCCCACTTCCTTTAAACAGGAACCACGAACACACGTACATACATATATACATATGTGTGTGTGTGTGTGTGTGTGTGTAAATAAAGGGCTGTATTTGAAGATGACTGCTCTTGATAATGAAAATTTTAAACCTGTTTTTCTTTTAAGATTCTTCTTAAGGATCAACCCAGATGAGGGCACCAAGTACACTGCTAGAGTGGCTACAAGCCACAAGACTAGAGTCGTCCAAAGAAAGGTGACGAGCATCAGCTCCAGAGTCACCACGTTTCTCCAATGGCTCACGGAATTTGAGTGGAAGACACCAAACTAGGTAAGCATTTTCTTGTGTGATATAATATAGTTAACATCAAAAAAATGATTACTCAGTACGATGAAGTAGTGCAGCTACGTACCCTGCCTGCTACAACATTGACACAACTAAATCATCTTGTATTTACCACTTGTGTAAGCAGAGGTCACAGTTATGCAGCAAAAGCTACAAAGTGTTGTTTTAATTTAAGTTATCTTAGTTTTTTTTTTTTTTTTATAAAAGTGATTTATAAGAACAACAATCTTTGAAGTTGGTCCAGTACTGAGCGTAAACACTGTGACCTGCAGCTTTCAAACCGGGCTCTAATGTAATCATATAGGGCAAATGTGCGTCGTCAATTTCGTCCACTAAAAGTTCTGTTTTTGCCACTGATGGTGTCAAATTATTATTTTAAGTTTCTGACCCCATTTGGAAAGGATCCCTACAGAGATTGACCTTTTATTTAAAGAGGAAGATCCTTAGTTAGATCAGAAATCACCATCACCAAACCCATCGACATACAGCAAAAGAAAGTAGAAAGAACCTTTGAATTATCTGGGGACTTCACTACTGGTGACTAATTTTGTATACTGTCATATTCTGTTTTTGCACAAGTTGTAAGTCTGTTAACAGTTTAGATGAGATAAACTCATGACCATTTCTCTGCTTCTCATACAGTCCAGTATGGACCCCCCCCACCAGAGCATCTCTGGATTGGAGGCTCCATCTTGGCCTCTCTGTCCACCTTCCAGAAGATGTGGAGGAAGCAACAGTACCATGGGTCCAGCCTTCACAAATCCTTCTAAGCAGACTGTTCCTCCTTCCCCTCCCCAACCAAAGCCCAACAACTTCAGCTTTGTGGTAACAAACACGCCATATTTTGTGTACATTTGCAAATACAGGTTATTTAGATTTCTGGGGGATTTAAAAAAATTTTCAATTTGTTTTGAGAATCAATTCAAATGGTAACTACATTGTTAAAACATGTATTCGCCTCTGAATTCTGCCCAGTGTTTGGCGCATATTTAGACATTGTTTTAGCATCGCTTGTATGTCAATTTTCTGTTATTTTGCACTTTCAGAGTTAAAAAATATCTTGTTCCTGATGTTTGTACCTGAAAATAAAAATGTATTACTTTTGTACATGGGCTAAAGTCAGTTATTTGGAATTTATTAAATTCAATAGCATTTATGTAAAATATTTAAAATTGTTTGTACAGCCAATGCCAAATAGTGTAAAATATTGTGAACCACAATTACAGTAAAACTATAATACAGCAAGTATTACAGTATCATTTAGCAATTTGTAATTACAATATGATTACTGTAAGGGTATTATACAGTAAAACTAAGTTACAGTAAGGGTATTTTTACTACTGTAAAACTAAGGTACAGTAAGGGTATTATTACTGTACAACTAAGTTACAGTAAGGGTATTATTACTGTAAAACTAAGTTACAGTAGCGTATAATACTGTAAAAAAAATACAGTTATGAAAACAAGTACAGTTATGATACTGTAATCATTTATGTAAAATATTTAAAATTGTTTGTAACTTACTGGTAAAATATTGTGTTGCCAGTAAGTTATCATTTAGCAAAGGTAATTATAATACTGTAAAAAACAAGTACAGTTATGATACTTTTATTGGGTATTATTACTGTAAAACTTACTGGCAACACGTTGCCAGTAATTTAACTTACTGGCAACACGTTGCCAGTAATTTACCGCAAAAATACAATAAAAAGTCTAACAGTGTAGTCATAAGGGAAAAGCTGAGGTTGTGGCAAAAACATTAGCCAAGGCTCACAGCACAGGAACTCTACCTCATGAAGAAAAGAGAGATAGAGAAGAAACGGTTGAAAAATATCAGTATGTATTTGACAATGACAATAGTGGAGGTGGTGTATTGGATGTCTTATTTACAAAGTCTGAACTTGATATGGTATTGAGGAAATTAGGTAAATCATCTCCAGGAAAGATACAAAATGGTATTCCCTGTTGGAGAACTCAAGTTACAACAAAGCAAAGTACAAACAAACAATGAAGTCCTGAGGCCTGTTGCACGAAAGTAGAATAAAGATATCCAGGATAAATGAAAAAGCGCAGTGTGATCCGCTCATTGCGGCTTAATCGGTTGCACGTTTGCCGAGCCAGGATGAACAGGTGAAGTTATGTCAAGCCAGGTGTAGATAGCTGGGATAAGTGCACGCTCACGGCTTTATCACATAGACCACGGTATCGATCACAGATTTACTGATGCGGAGATGGAGAAGACGCATGCGCCATATGTTTCACCCAATGAGCAACAGCTTCTAATGGAAAGTAACGAGGAGGAGAAGAATATGCAAAAAGGAAAATACGGCTCTTATCAAACGGAGAGAAAAAGCCCAACATAGCGGACCGACTGAATGTGTGAGAGTGTAAAAATATCTACTTAGCCTATAGTCACTCCACATTTTTACAAAGTTGTAGGCTACACTGCGTTTTAATTGCTTTGCTAGTTTCATGTTTCTGTTTTTATGTGATAAATGTGCTGGTTTTACTGTAAAGTGTCTTTGACTAGCCTACCATGTAAAGCACTATATAAATAAAATGTATTATTATTTAGCCTTTGCCTTAAAAGTGAGCAGAGGGAATTAATGTTCCTCGGGAAATGGACCCTAATGACTCTAGGCTTAATTTCAAACCCTTATTCACAACGCGAGTTTTACAACCATATGCACAAATCTCTATAAGCTATGTCTAATTCTTTGTACAATTAATGTTCATACAGAACGATCAGAAAGGGACAACAACTAGAAAAAGAAGTAAGTGACTTCAATACACGCTGTGAGCATATGTAAAACAATATTCATGTTTTTTATTCTTCTGACAAGTGACCGCACCAAAATAAAAAGATTAAGAACCATTGTGGTGTTCCCGGTGTGATGAATGTAAACTACACTACATACGTATATAGGCCACGTTATTGGTCCAGGGATGGGAGACTAATTGAGAAGGTTATGAAACCAATGTAAGCTATAATAAAAACATTAGGCCTACATATTAAGGAGTAACACAAACTGTCTTTTATTAGAGAAGGATAGGCAACAAGAAAATGAAATCATGAATTTATTGATCTCTGACCAGTCTGCCATTAATATCATCTGGGAATATTGCTACATTAATATCGCCACACTTAATCTTAGAGCGCGTCCTGTAAACCTGAAGCTGAGACCACGGACGCTGTGCTGCTCATCTCTACTTTTACAGAGAGAGTGGACACTGACGCGACTCGCAGGTCTGCCGGCAGGCAGCGGCCACCGGGCAGCGGCCGCACGCCAGGCAGCCTCGAAACACTACCGTCCCACCGGGAAAAGTCCCACTCCGCATTGCCAGTGCAACCATTTCTAACCATCTAAACAACTGTAGTAGGGTTTAAATCAAACTCATGACAACAATAGTGACAAGTAGGCTAATGCATGTTAATAAAAATAAAGCAGAACACATCAGAAGACAACGGAATAACTGTTAAACACGTTTCTTTCGGATCAGACGGCAGCTGATTTGACATATGAGACTCCAGGATTAATCTTAGCCTGGCTGTTAGCCTGCTCTGGACCAGGCTAGCCGCAAAGAATAAATCTCCATGGTTACTTGGCTGGGCTTAATTCAATCTGGTTTCGTGCAACCGAGTCAAAGCTAAATTCATCCAGGATAACTTGAATATCCCGGCTTAATCCCTTATCCTAGTTTCATGCAATAGGCCTCGGATGTGGGCAGGCATAAACTAAATCCAGAGTTTAAAACCAAGAACAGGGAATCCAAAAACAAAAGCAGAACAAACCAGAAATAGAGACCAAAGGAAATCCAGGGAGCAAGGAACCAGACACAAACTGACACAGGGAGACACGACCGGCTCGAACAAACACTACAATGATCTGACAAAGGACAAGGGGAACACAAAGAGTGTAACAATTTAACAAGAGGCAGGTGACACAAGGGCTGGGAAACAGATGAAAAACATCAGGTAATCACAAGAGCGTGACAACACAGGAAGTAAAACTAGACACAACAAAACAAAAACCTAGACAAGACAAGGGAGCAAAGACGGACAATGACATGAAACAGTAAACAGAGTAATAAACAGGGAACAGAACATAAAAGACAAGACATGACACCAAAACCATATCACAAAGTGGATTCAGGAAAGGTAGAGGTACCATGGATCATAGAAGATACAATAAGGAAGGCTCAGGTGAATAAAGAATCTGCAGTGGCAGTATTTTTTGATATTGAAAATATGATATGTTGTGGAAAGACAGTGCTGATTTAGTTAAAAATGTTAATTAATTAAGGAAAGGATGTTCCAGTGGATAAAAGGGTTTTTATCTGACAGAGCAATTCAAATTAAAATGAATGGGGAATTAAGTAAGAGCTACAGTGTAAAAAAATGGTGTCCCACAAGGGACACCATTAGACAAAACAAAGACTTTATTCTTCTTTAGGGAGAAAATAAGTATGAATGTTAAAAATTATTATCTGGGACAGAATTAGAACAAGTGGAGTTCTTCAAATATTTGGGTATTTGGTTTGACAAAAAATTTATTTGGACAATTCATATTATAAAAATTATAGATAAATGCAAGAAAGCATTGAATTAGATTAGATAATTGCATGGAGTAGAATGGGGAGCAAGTAGACCTGCTTTGAAATCCATTTATTACGGTTGCCGACAGGGGCAAATGCCCTGCAACTTAAGAAAACACATGCGAATAGACAAAACACAAGCAAATTAAGAAAACATCTTCATTAATTTGACAAAACGTGCAGCATTGGAAACACGCTGCAAATACACACAACACAACCAAATACATAAATGCACTGCAAATACAGAAACGATGCAAAAAGAGGGAGAGAGAGAAAAGAGAGACGTGTCTGTAAACTCATAGAAGCAGGAGAGACTCAACTGGAGTTGAGAAGAGAGAAACTTGCGCTGGCATATTGGATCAGATTGAAAGGAAGTGGGAAAGAAAACCCAACGAAAGAGACAGTACAGGAATGTTGGAAGTATTCCAAGTTTCAGGGACTTGGGTTTGGATGGACAAGGGACAAGAGAGTGAGGGAATATGGAATGGAAGTTTTCACCGTGGCCAACCCAGTTAGTAACATTCCACCATGGTTTTTTCCAGAAGTAAAAGCCAATATTACTATTCTGGAAAAGAAAAGAGAAGGAATTTAAAATAAATCTCTCCAAATGATTATCTGACCAGTTTCAGAAAATGCTACAAAATGCTAAAACATGTACTATTGTACTGCACATTGAATGAGGTGGAAAGACGTGTGTTTAAGGATAGGGTTCAGGAGGCAGGGCGGGAGTGAAATCGGATGGGGTTACTGGGATCAGAGGGAGAAGGAGAGGAGATAAGAATCACCAGGAAGGCACTACTTACATTTTAAAAAGAAACAGAGTTGATAAGTAGAATTTAGAATAATTGTACTCTGACATGGGCGGCACAGCACCAACCAGCAGGGCATGAGACGGAGCATAGATTGTATTTTACAGTATACAGTATATTATATTAATTTAATATACCGTCCATGGACGGGAGGTCTCCAGACTGCAGCCATACCCATTTCGAAAATCTAGCTGTTCCACTTAGCGCTCCCTCTCGAGGCCTAGAGAACTTCCATTGTGAAATGTGGATGCAGCGTTTTTTTCTTTTCGGGGTTTGTGTGCTTTTGTTTTTGCATCGTTCCTGTATTTGCAGCGCATTTATGTATTTGGTTGTGTTGTGTATATTTGCAGTGCATTTTCTGAATGCTGCGCTGTTTGCATGTGTTTTCTTAAGTTGCTGGGTGTTTGCCCCTGTTGGTGACCGTAATTTAAACAGGGCTGATGAGATCTGTATTTGATTATGGATGTAAAGTGTATGGCTCAGCTGCTAAAACATCATTAAAGAAGTTAGATGTATTTCAAAACCAACCAGGCTATGTTCAGGTAGAAATGGAGGAGATACCTCTCCATCTTAGAAGAGACCAACTTTCTCTTGTGTACTGGGCAAATTTGAGGGGTCACAGTGACAAACATATACTGTATGTCAGTCAGTTGTATGGCAATGTCGAGAGAGAGAATGACCTTATTAAAAGTTTTGGTTGGACAGTAAGGCAGAAGGTAATATTAATGGAAATCAGTGTGCTGAAAAATAGCCCTTCAGTGGTTTATCCAGCAGTTCTTCCTTGAATGTTGTTAGAGGCTCCAGTTGACTAAGGTTTATTGGAGGAAAGGAGGTTAATGAAGTGGATTGATACAGGGTTCAGAGTTACATTTCAAGAAAATATAAACAAAAAGTAATTTTATATACGGATGCTTCTAAGAAGACGGATAAGAAAATGGAAATTGCTTATGTTATCCCTCAATTGAACATTGTATCTGCTAAAAGAATTAATGATGATTTAGCTGTATTCACGGCAGAACTGTTAGCCGTATGGAAGGCCTTGATGTAGGTGGAGAGCAATAGACCTAAGCAAGCTGTGATTGCTTCAGACTCCAGCTCAAGGCTTTGATGGCTTTCCTAATCAAGTCCAATCAGTATAATCAAACACTCTCTGAATCAAGGATGATCAGAAGAAATAGACATGGTGTATGAAATGACCATGCAACTAAAGCAAAAACAGTCTGCTTAAGTCTGGAACTTTTTTATTTTTTTTAGTATTGAAACATTTATATGGGTGCCAATTCATTACTTCCTACACCTATATGACCTGGTAGATACTTGTGCGAAGAAATCAGCAGAGAAGCCTGATGTAGAGGTGGATAAGAAATACAGTAAAGGTGAAGTCAAAAGTATAAAAAAGACATGTTTACAGCTTTGAGGTAAAGACAGTATATGAAACAAAACATAAAAGAAAATAAGATAGGGGTCTTATTAGGGCCCGAGTAGAGAATGTAAGTCCAGTAAATAAAGGAGTCTCTTGGCATTTTCTTTTGTCATGTGTTGTAAAGACGTAGCAAAAAGCTTAAACTCATTCTTCTGTTGATGTGGGGTTTGACCTTTAAATATTTGCACCTATGAATAAAATGTTTACAATGCTCAATCAAGTTATTTATCAAGAATTCTAGATTATTGTCCTTCTAAATATTCCAGCTTTAATTGACATTTTGTTTAATGGGTGTAGCAGTACACCTTTAGATTGAAGCCAGCATTGAAAAGACACAATTCATCGGTTGACACTGAAAGAAAATATGTTCAACCGTCTCAATATTGCTCTCACAGAAAGTACAGGAGTTACTTTCCCAATTAAATTTCACATGTAGGAAGATATTTGATGGATAAATAATATTTGAAATGTCATTTCTTTGGCTTTTGGTGGGAGAAGATAGATAAGGCTCATTTCCTAATCTTTCGTGCCTCTTCACCACTATAGTCTCAGAGAATATACTTTCTTTTCAGTTGATAGGGCTCATATTTTGTACATAATACATTCTTAACAAAGTGCTGGGGAGATACGTCTGGCTCATAGACTGTGTAGTCTATGGTCTGGCTCAAAGTTGATAAAGATGGCGCTTTTATTTTGAAAGGTTCCTTATCGGA
Organism: Etheostoma perlongum; assembly: GCA_026937815.1. Taxonomy (NCBI): domain Eukaryota; kingdom Metazoa; phylum Chordata; class Actinopteri; order Perciformes; family Percidae; genus Etheostoma; species Etheostoma perlongum. Next base: position 22,783,249 of record CM049385.1, on the reverse strand, counting down.
AGTGTTGTTGCTACGTTGAACCACGGCGCGACTTCAACTGGCACGGGTGTAAAGGTAAACACATTTTGTTTGTTTGTGTCTGGGTGTGTGCGTAAGTGTGTGTGCGTAGAGAGATGACGGACACCGTAGAAAACACACATTACCCACAGCAGATAGTTAAATGGTTATAGAAAACAAAGAGGGAAGCCATTCTTGCTAGTATGCACTGCTAGTAAGCTATGCTAGCTAACTTCTCAGAACATGGACAAACCTCACCATGAGACATGTAACCAAGACGACGGTCTTTGTTTAGCTAACATGAATCGCTTCTGCTGTCACAATAACAATTTTATGGTCAAAAACGAAACACTAGCATCAGAGCCCTTTTTCATTACCCGATGTGAGTCGACTGCCGATGTGAGATGCGAATGCGCAGATTTAAACGGTTTACGATGTGGCAGGTGCATTTCCCCGGCTTCAGGTATGTGCTCTGAGTATTACAGACCCGTCCGTCGCTTCATGTCCACTCTCTCTGTAAAGATAGAGGTGAGCAGCGCGGCTGGTAGTGTAGCAACTTCAGTTCATTTTAGTGGACTCGCTCTGCTGTGGACAGTGACGCGTTGCATCCGTGTAGACCTCCGATGAAGAGCAGCGTACAGCCTCCTCTAAACCTTTTAAGAGACCAGAGACCCGAATGGGCCTCTGTGTCTGTGCGATCGTCTGAATGAGATCCACCATATCAACGGTGCAATGCCAAACACAGCAGACTATATTACAACTCTCCAAATCTCGGACAACAGAGATGGGAGGAGTTATATTTAGAATGTGCACAAAGTTGTAAACACTATTGTGCTTTTCTAACCTCTGTGCATCTCTAAATGTAACTGTAAATAATTCATTCAATGTTTCATAAAATGAACAAATAGTCTTTATTTTCCCCAATAAAAAGTAAATACAATAAGTGGGGCACAGAGGATGAGGGCCAAACATGACTGAGCCTTGGCACAAAGGTTAAAGGAATAGAATTTATGTAAATCATTCTTTAGAATTTCAGTGGTCTTAGTTGATCCCTCAACATTAATTTAACTTTGGGTCCCTGGTCCCTACACCAGGGACCCCTTGACCTGTTCACCACAGACCCAAATCTTCTCAGCTGTTGCTGACATATGCTACTGTCTCTTCATGTGGCTCATTATGTTTGGCACATTGTCTGGGTCAGTTCTTATATCATAAGAAGTTAATAATGTAAATGATGTAAATGCTAAATGCCCTAATACCTGTTGATACTACGACAATGCAAAGGCTCTTAACCCTACAGTTTTGCACATATCATGTAAGACTTAATTTCTCCATTTTTTTGCACAAAACTCTCCAGAAAGTGCCATTTGATGGTTTATTTTTCCTGGGGGGGCATACCCCCAGACCCCCCTAGGGAGAGCCCCCCATCCCCCCCACATATAACAAATCCCAATTTAAACCCTGAAGGATAGTGATGCTGAAAGAACCAAAGAAATTGTTTTGTACGCGGCAAAATATGGGTTGGCCCCCCCAAATCTCACTCCAAGTTTTTGGGAAAAGTTGGCAGCTCTGCAGAATGTCTGACTGAAAATTTCAACGTGGTCTTTAAATCATTAGCAAACCTCTTTCTAGGAGAGAGCCTAACCTGTCCGCTGTGTTGTCGATGCCTCGAGAGAACAAAGGAAGCTTGCTGTAAAGCAGTATCTCTGGCTGTGTAATGTGTATGACATCATTGAGATTTTAAAAGCCTTTTTAGAACAAAAATGTTTAACATGCAGCTTTATGATGCATTTAGTACTAACAGCAGCCAGCAGGTGATAGATATCAGTTATTTTTACTTCTGAACAATGAAGAATATGAGCTGTTTAGAGGGAAGCTAACGTCACGTCAGCAAACAGCTGTTTTATTCAGGTGAAACTACTTTAGAGTTGACTTTTTGTTGGGGCTGAATGACTTGGTATTGGATCAGTGCATAGACTACCATAAAACTTTTTTTTACCAGAATTATCCTTTAATTGTTATTTTGTGTTTGAAAGTTGAATTCACTAACTGATTTTTGGCTGTAGCTATGACGACAGACTCTTCACTCCTCAACTCCGAGCTGGACTTACAGCAGCAAGAGGAGCTGTATCAACAGCTGCTGTTACAGGTAAAATTGCTTTAAAGTGAACTGGTTACTTTAGCGTAACAACACAAGTGAGAATTACAGGGTGATGGTAGCCTAGAAATCTAGACGCACCCTAGCGGCAGCAAATGTAATTTGCTGCTAGGGTCAGTCTAGCAACTCTTCGTTGACTTACGAGTTGGAAAAACCAAATTCTGGTCAGGCCAATCACATCGTGTATAGAGTTGGTGGGCGGGCTTAACATAAGGACAGCAGAGTTGCAACGGTTCGGCGTGAATTCCCTGCTACGACAACCGTTTATTCAACCCCTCAGATTGAGCCCTGTCAATGGTGAGTTCCCAGACCCAACATCTTGATGTGGCTAGTCAGGCTAGGGTGATGGTGTAACAGGAGCAAAAGTAGAGAATTGTCATAACGATACTGACTCAGTACTGTCAGTTACACAGCAGTATCCTTAGTAACAGTTTGCAGCCCTCCCAAATCCATTTGGCCCGAGAGTGAGCTGGATGAAGAAACATAACCACGACTATGAAAGCACTGAAGGCCTGTGATGTACTGCAAACATAATGTTATTTTTTTTAATCCTTTGAGTTAGGCCTATAAATTTAGTCTGGTAATTTTTTGCATCCCTTTTTTTATCCTCTGCTGCATTCCAGATGAGGCATGATTTAGTGGAAATGTCTAATACGTATAATAAGCTAATTTAACACCATGCAAAAACTCTATGTAGTAAAACCTTGTAGTAAAACACAAACTTCCTTTTCCTCTAGTTCGTCCTGCAACATCATCAGCACATTAGTGGGCTGTTTGGTGTTCGTTTTTCTTGACTTCATTCTTTTGATGTTTATCTTTTGATCTAGCTGAATATGTGTAAACATTTCCCAATGTGTCTACCATACCATTCATGAACTCAAAGAGACATCTTTCTTTTTAGACAGTGGGAAAGATGCAGACTGAAAACCCAGACTTCAAAGTAATCCGACCACAACCTGGTAAGTTGTTCCATGTGGCCTACTTAAGAATGATTAAACCGATAAAATTACTTTTTTTTTCCTTGACTGAGCATAATAAAGAACAGTTTTTTTATTTGAGGATTTAGGACAATTATGGCTATAACCAAACAGAATTTTAACTTTTCCCTATTTCTTTGTCTGACAAAACCATCAGCTTTAACAGTTCCAGCACTTGATGAACACTGGTGGAGGCTATCCACAGCAACCATAACTAGGCTCAAACTCATATTGCTCAACTTCATTAGACTGAACCTCGGACGTTAGCTAACTCTAGCCGTAACAGTAGTGGCACCTGTCTAAATAAAGAAAATAAACAAACATTTGTTAAGTACATTTGTTAAGCCACAGAACTCATAGTCACTTCCAAATAATTACTTTGATTCCATGAGAAATATGAAAATACACTCTTAACCACATAGTCTCCCATAAATATTCTTACAATTCAGAAATCATTTTCAGAAAAATATAATTAACTCACTTTCACTTCAATGTGCAGCCTGTGCTCCAAGACACACACACATACCTGGATTTCAACACACACATATCTCCCCTCTAAATTAAGCAGAAAACATACAAATGGGCATTGCTTAACAGTCAGCATACATTGTTAGGAGATAATTCTACTTATACATGTACTTTAGCATTACTTACACTAACCCCGCTGTTCAGTGTTCCCCTCAGCGTGGCGGAGATACGTACACAAAACTCTTACAGATCTACAGAAATCGTCAGGAATACTAAATCATTTTACCAAACTTTATAGGGATATTTACCTTACACATAAACAGAAATCCACACCACGGCAGTCAGTCACCTACTGGTACTGCCACTACCTTGTTTCTGGTGTCTCTGCAAAACTAGCTGCTAACGTGAGATTTGCCTTGCCCGCTACTCATAGCATAACAATTCCCCCTTGAGTGAAAAAGAATGCTACTACAGTATCCCATAGGCAAACACATAACACCTCTTAAGGAGAAAACCCTTGTTCACCTGGCTACATACAAAATACAAGTTATATCAAATCTTCAAATGTCAAAGTGCCACAGTTTGTTCATATATGAAATATTGTGGTTGTGGCTTTGTTGTTTTCATCTTTGTCTCTCCCTTCCTCCTCTCAATCCGTCTTAGGCATGTGTGTGAAGACTGTCTCAGTGCCAGGCAAGCAGAAGGTCTTTGTCAACATCTGTCAGTCAAACTCTGTCCCAATGCCACCTGAACTCTCCAGAGAGGAGCTGGTGGAACTGCTCCAATCAGAAGATCCAAGCGGCTTCAGAGTTCCCATGAGCCTCGGCGAGCCACACGCAGAAGTAGACAACAGTATGTGACTAAAGTCATACACCACACGTACCACATTTGTTAGTGACGTTTTCTTCATTGTCCAAATCACAGCTGTTCTCCCTCAGGGCCTAAATGTTGCACAAAGCTAGTGTCATTGTGGAGCAACATCTAGATCACACAGTTAACGCCCAATGTAGGCGGAGTGTTTGGCAGCGGCATGGGATTCAAATCCAACCCCGGGCCCTTTGCTGCATGTTGGCCCAAATCTTTAAGTTAGTGTCATTGCAAAACTAATTAATTGTAATAATTTATCACTGCAAGAAATATACATTACAAAAGGCGTTTTGCACAGCAAGACATGCTTTCTTATGTCACTAATGGCACTTTCTGTAAAAGCCTTGTAGTTACACCTCGCTTCTTTTTATAGTCCGGTGGGTTAAATAATCAACCACGGCATTGACCTCCTGGCACAAGAGTAATGTGTGGACATATTCCTTTTGTACTCACAGTAAACTTTGAAATGGGTGACCCCAGAGGCACACTAAACAAAAAGAATACTCCAAACAATCTTATAGTGATACTTTAGATGACAAAAATTATGTTACCTGCAGGTTCACACCACGTGTGAACTTCATGTGAACTTCTTGTTTTCTCCAAGGCTTACATGAACCACACCAAATTCCATTCTTAAATGTAGCGCTTTAAAGTTTCTTTAAATAGTTATTAGTTAGGCCTACTTTTCCAAATATTTATCATCCACATGATCCACATCTGTATGTCTTTTTACTCTCTTTCAGACTCTCAAGGTTGCACAGCATATGATGTGGTCATTAACCAGGAGTTCTTCCAGAAGTGCCAGGTCTGTTATTTTTACTCTTGGGGTCTACTGGAATAGGACAACATGCTTTGTTGTTCTAAAAGTATGTTTCTCTTTCTTAGCTCTTGCCCCATCTTCCTGCCGTGTCTCCTCCGATTAGTCAGCAGTAACTGCAATAGTATGCTGAATAAAAACAAATCTAAAATTTACAAAAATAAAATTGTTTATTATAAATTTGCTGAGGTAAATATGAAACATCAAGCTTTGCACTGTGTGTAGTGTTCCTTTGAATCATCTGTGTTGCGATTGTCTGTGATTTTCTACACTTAAACAACAGATGGCCAAACTTATATTCTGTTACACCTTCTGTTGGCTGTGGTATAGATGCTCGGTGAGAAGAAACAAAAGTTCTAACCTTCCAATGTGTAACAATATGAAATGTGTCTTGCAGATGGATCCCTTGTTCCAGCAGTTTGTTATCCTGGTGTCTTTAGAGGGTTTGGAGAACAAATACAATCTGGAGCTAAGTAGAGGTGCGTCTCTCTGAAAATGTCTAATATTGGCCTGGCTCTAGTCTCTGGTGTGTTATTGAGAGGAGATGTGTGTGTGGTGTGTTCTTAAGAGCATATGTTGATTTTTATTTATTTATTATTTATTTCTGCAGATTGGAAGGTATTGAAGAACAGAAAGTTTTTGGGTTCTGTAAGCGAGCAAAACATCCGGACAAAGAGCAGGCCGGTGATTCAAGAGTTGCAGCCTCAGTACGTCCTTCTGACTCTGACATCTGGAGCCTGTTGCAGCATTCTTTTTTTCTATCAGACACCGTAAACTGTGTTTCAAAGGATATTCTTTTGGAATCTGGCTTTGATGAGGGATAATCAGAAACCGCCAAGTTTCTTTTTGTAGTTTCAGCTTATAAAATGAACTTTAATCAGATAAAGCTCATAAAATCAGGATACTTGCATTTATGGTTGTAGTCCTGCAGGGCCCCTGGGGATCTTTTAAAGTCTATAACAATACAAAGACTATATTAGATCATTAACTTGTATGGGAATTTCCAGTGTATTGACTAATGCCATGGGCTGAGACGTGTACATTTCTCTTAATTTGAAACAGTTAACAAAAACAGCACAGAGAAAGGATGTTTTTTCAGTGAGTTCTATGATTTGCATCACATGCTCCTATCTCCCACTGTATGCCTCTTCTCCTACAGGGAGAGCTCCACTGTTACAGCCAAAAGGTAAACCTCTTCTTATCTGCCTTTTTGACATATTATTCAAAGTCTGCGCAAATTGTGAGACAGGTTTACTTTTACCACTGTTGTTTTTCTTTGTGTTTCCAATTCTGGTTAGTCTTTCTCCGTGTCTGTTTTTAATCTTGTCCATTTCCTCACCGTCTCCAGACCAGAGTTCACCTTGCTTGTAGAGCCTCCTGCTGGTGATCCAGAGTACCTCATTGCAGAAATAAAGCTACCTGGAGTGGTGAGGCATACAACACACACATACAGTACCAGTCAAAGTTTTGGACTTTTCTTTCTTGTTCTTGGAAAGTGTGTCCAGACCGTACCCAGACTGTTACTGTACATAAACACACTTTAGTATCCCCGCTTTCTTCTAACCCTATTTCTTTCTTTCTTCTGATCCATTTAAACCTATCCGTTAGGACAGTTTGACTTGGAAACGGTATATAAACAGAAAAAGGCCTAATAACAATAACACATAGGACAAAAAGGAACACAACCAAATTGCCACTGAACTTAAACTTAAACTGTGATTTTCAGTTCCATAGCGCAACCATTTGGGAGATATTTTGTGATACTGAGCAAAATTGCTGACGAGATAAATTGGCAAATTTATGTATGAAGCATACTCTAAATCTCCATGTGCGGCCTCCACCACGGTGACACAGAGCCAGTTGAAAATCACAGCCGTCAATCATGAGGTTACACCCCCTTTTATAGCATCATAAAACTACTAAAACCCAAACTTATCAGAAAATGATGCATAATGAATACTGCTGGAATGCTATTCCTTATTTCATTTGGCTATTTGTTTTTTGGGGGGTAATATGGGCATATGTACAAAACAAAAACCTAGAATTGAATACATTTTGCATTTGGCTGAGCCCTACAGGTGACACGGCACCAGTATTTTTTCTTCCATCATTCTGTAGAGCCTTTACTGAGTTTTCCTCTTACTTTTATGTCAAGGTAGAATATCAATTTAAGAGCTATTAAAAGGACAGTAATCCAGAATAAGTATGAAAATTAAACGTGCATCTGTAATTTTCTAGAATCCTATTTTTTGTAAATAAACAATCAGTTCAGATGAAGTCTTCTCATTACCAATCCATGCTGTATTAATCCATGTAAAAAAATACTGTCAGATGAGCTCCTTTAGCATATGATGTTGTCATTTCAAGTTCTACGTCACCACGTCTTCTGCAGTACATGATTGATAGATGCAGAGACAGTGAGTGTAGCAGAGTCTCAGCTGGGTCAACTTGTCTCCTGTGCAGCCGTCGTCCGCTCTCTGGTTCTGGACGTCGGAGAGGACCGTCTTGTGGTGACAGCTCGACCCTCACTCTTCCATCTGGACATCTTCCATCCCTTCATCATCCACCAGGAGAACAGTGTGGCCCAGTACAACAACAGCACTCAGGTACACAAGCACGCACGCAAGCATATAGTATGTACTGCACACTAACAGGCCCAAATTCAGATTATAATACTGTTATTTTGTCCCCATCACTTTATAAAATGGATGTTTTTTGTTAAATATGTTTAAAAAAAGAAAGAAAAAGAAAACACAATTATGTGGAATGTTTGAATGCGCAGAAACATTTGAACATGAGCAGAACCTTTGCTGAAACATATCTGAGCCATTAAAATCCAGGGATTTATAAATAAATTAAAACTACATTATTTCTCTTAACATACTGTACACTTTGTCCTTGTCTTCTTTTCCCCAGATACTTACAGTCACTATGCCCGTGGTTATGGAAGCAAATAAGAGACATAAGTCTTTGAATTTTAACAGCCACTGAATACTTAATATTGAAATATTTTATTTTGAAAATGATGTATCTGAATTAATTTGTTCTGAATTCACCACTTTGAAATTATTTTACTTCAGGAACCATATATCTGAATTTATTTGTTCTGAATTCACCTCTTTGAAATTTAAATTTGAAATTTCTTGGTCTCCATTTTAAAAACCTGAATTTCAATACTTATTTTTCAATGGTCATAAATTCAGATAAAAAAAATACAACTTGCAAAATTTCAGAAAAACTAGATTCAAGTTGGTCAAATTCGATTGCTGAAATTCAGACTGAAAAAATTCAACATCAGTCAAATTCGACTGCTGAAATTCAGATCGAAAAAATTCAAGTTAAATATTCACACAGTAACATCCGGGCGACCCAGGCTAGGAGAAGCAATTGAGCCTGCATACAATCGAACCGACGTCTGGCCTATCAGAGGACGGCCTGTGTGTCATGTGACCCAAGATCTCGGTCGGCACGGATATTGAAGATGTAAACCGCTGTTAACATGACAGCCAGGGGAAACGACGGTGCTCCGGTAAGTTTGCTGTTTATGTCCAACTGAACTCAGGGCTCGACACAAGAATGTTAGCTAAATATGTTTGGAGCACATAGCTACGGTTTGTGTGACTCGTGTGTAGGTAGCTAAGTCTGCAGGACGACATGTTATAGCTAGCTAACGTTAGCGCTCAACAGAGATGGGAAGTAACGAAGTACTAATACTTTGTTACTGTACTCAAGTAGATTTTTCAGATATTTTTACTTTACTATTTATTTTTGTGTCGACTCCTTACATTTTAACACGAATATTGGTACTTTCTACTCCTTACATTTTACAAAATGGACTTGTTACTTTAGTATTGTACGAAAGGTCGTCATGTCAGAGAATAGCGCGGACACGCGCCTTACACCATGAGCGGGCGCGCACCACACAGAGAGAAGTGAGAGAAAATAAAAAGTACGGAGCCCCGCTGGGGTCAGCTGAGATAAGGATTCATAACAATCCCTGCTCAAGGATTTATAAACGTGAGCTAAATAGGAAAATATATTCTATACAGTATATTCTTACCTTAACTATAACTGTCTCCTCTTCGTTGTACTACAGCACTTACTGTTAAAACATAAGTTTGGAGACACTACCTTATTTAATCATTAAATTAACAGATATTTTTGTGTCGTGTTGTAGTTTATATACCTCTAAGCACCGCCGGCTGCTGCTAGAGACCAGTCTTATTTCTCCAGGGTGGAGGACGGCTCGTTTTGATGAAAATGGGTTTGTAGCTCGTTGTTAACCTCACTACGATAGGATGCGTCATTTGGAAATATAATATAATATAATTTCCCTATAGAGTAATTGATCCCAGAAGTTTCAATCTGTGAATATCTTTCCTACTTTGCTCACGGTCATCAAGATTATGAATCCGTGCGCACGGTTTATTTTATTTTTTCTCAGCTGACCGCAGGGGGGCTCCGGAATAAAAGCGACTAGCTGTCCGGAGGATAATCAGTTAAGATTTTGTGTGTGTTTGTGTTTGTTTGTGTCCTTGAGAACTGTAAGTTGTACAACTTATGTTGTCAGTTCATTTAAGCCTGTTGTATTGGTCTGTAGTTCTGGTACATTTAAAGTAAGTTAGCTAGTTTAGTTGTTTGTGTTCTTCACCTGTTACCTAGGTTACACCTGTTACCTAGGTTACACCTGGCTGTTGATTCGTTAGATTCCTAATCATCCTCGGCCTGATCTGAGAGAGATGTTTGAGATAGTAGACTATGCATCAAGAATGACTCCTGGCCAATGTGCTGCATAATTGTAAAATATAGGGAACTTCTTAATTAATGTCAGTTTAGTCATTCATATTTTATCCTTTATTTTCTTTCCAGAAGCCAGCTTTAAGCCCACACACATACATGTAGATTCCTTTAAATGTTAAGGGAAGATAAAAAAAGAAACTGGATCTGTGAATTTTCCCAGAATCACAACTGAATATCTAATAATATAATATATCTTGCTGCTCAGTCAAAATCTTTTTAACCTGGAGTCCCAGTCTCTGTCTCAATAATCATATTATGGGATGTTTTAGGCCTGTTGGCAGACATCCATTTAAAATGTAGCCAATAGCATTTAAAGAGGCTTGTTCCATGTCCACTGAAGTTCCTCAGCTTGCACTCTATAAAATAGTTGTCATTCACAAGGTTACTTTTACTTGAGTAAAGAAGTTTAATCAGTACTTCTACTTTTAGTATTTTTTAACATAAGTAGCTTTTATTTTTTACTTGAGTACGGGAAGTCAGTACTTTTGCCATCTCTGGTACTCAACAGGGGCGGCTGTGGCTCAGTGGTAGAGGGGTTGCCTGCCAATTGGAAGGTTGGTGGTTCAATCCCCGGCCCTGCAGTCCCATGTCGAAGTGTCCTTGGGCAAGACACTAGTTGCCCCCCGATGCTGTGTCATCGGAGTGTGAATGTGTGTGCATGTTTATCTGATGAGCAGATGGCACCTTGTACGGCAGCCTCGGCCACAGTGTATGAATGTGTGTGAATGGTGAATGGTTCCTGTACTATGTAAAAGCACTTTGAGTAGTCGTTCAGACTAGAAAAAGCGCTATATAAATACAGCACAACAGCCGAACTTTTTAACAAAATAAAATTTAGAAAATTGCAAAATAGACTTCAATGGTAGAAGCTCACAGACAGACAGGGAGCCATCAATGTAGATGATAAGGTTAGAAGGATCAACACATGTAATCTAACGTTACAGCGGGATATTTGTGATTTCAACAGCCGTCTATGCAGATTACATTAGCTTTAAACATTAGATGTATGGACATTGCTTTTTTAAACCTTTTTTTTTCTCTCTGTGATGTTGTTTTGTATTTTTATATATATTTCTGTTGACAGGGTAATCATGCTGAGCTTTTACAATCAGCCAGGAACTTAATGTCCTTATTGACCAAATCTGAAGGGGAGGAAGTGCAGCCAGTTGTGATGTACCTTGCAGCAGTCAGGATATAAGGTTAAATATATATTTTTTTAATCTGTTCACATGGATATTTTTAAACCTAAAACAATTACAGACTTTGATTAATGATTATCTTTGGTTACAATACTGCAGGGAACGGAGGCAAATAGGCCAAAATGAGATGTCAGGCAATCAGCCACCAATGCCTTCTCTTCAGATAGAAATGACAAGGTTCAACATTATATTCTGTGGATTAATTGAATCTTATAAAAACTCAGTTTGATAGTAATCAAGTTTTATTATTTTGTTATTTCCTACAGGTCTTTTCCAGGTATGTTCACTAAGGGAAAAGGGAAGAGGCGTTTTCCTGCAGTGAATCTTGTTCCTGCTAAAAGGCCCAAACCACTGGAAGTTGCTTTCCACCTTTTGCCAAAACAATATGAAAAAACACCAAAAGAACAAGACCAAATAGTCCACTTGCAGGCAGGACTGGGCCGCAGGTCTGTTCATTTAGATGAGAGTACAACACATGATGAGGTAAGCACATTCCATAGATGTATATATTTATGATAGTTGTACTATAACTATGAGGAATTTTGTTAATTAATCTTACTCCATTACTTTTTTTTTTTTTAGAGATGTGGCAACCAGGACAACCATTTATTAAAATAGTTTGGAAGAAAGTTTCTTAAATACCTTAAACATAGTCTGCATTAATGTATTGGTAAATTATAATCCTTTGGCACAGGTTTTAATTCTGATTTTACTGACTGATGTTCTAGTACAATCATTAATTTCAACAAGTCAGCATCCTTTGTAAGGATACATGCTTATTAATAATGTTTTATAAATATGCTCTGCTTACAGTTATGTGAGAAACTCAAAGTTGTCTTTCCTCAATTGGAGGCTGTAACTGGAGGCTGGTTGCTTTACAAAGCAGGAGGTATGCACAATTTTGTGTGTGTAAACAGTTTATATCATATGTAAAGCATTTTCTGAATATTTTTTTTTTTTTTCCCCATGTTAATGTTTTCTATAGGAGGATGGGGTTCGAAAGCTTTCCATGGTGGCACCTGATCATACTGGCTACACAGGCAGCATCATAAAGGCTGCAAGCCAGGGGGGTAAAATCTCCACTTTACATCGCTCCAATTCAAGACGAGCTCAAAACAACTCCTTTGCAACTAAGTAATGAAGTATTCAGTTGCATGCCTAAGGAAAAGTGCCAAAAGTGTGGAGCAGCAAATTCCACTGCAGCTCCTGATGGAACACTTGAAGTCTTGCAACATCATTGATGTTGACAATGATGAAGACAACCTGGTTAATGGGGAAGATAACAGTGAGCAGGGTGAGAGACACTGTAAAAACTAAATAAAACATTTTCAATAGATTTGGCATTCAATATGGATGGCTGAAAATCATCATTTTCAATAAGGTTAAATGGTTTTCTTAAAAAATACAAAGCCATGACTAAATTTAAGTAATTCTTGCTGAAGTCCAATTTTTGATTATCTTTGCTAACTCCATTTACTCAGCACCTGTTCAGGAGCCCTGTCCTATCTGCATGAAAATGTTTCCTGCTGACTTCATTGAAGTACATGCTGCTTCATGTGGAGAAAGGTACATTATATACTGTAATTCTGTTTTTTTTTGTGCATATGTACTTGTTTTACTCACCAGCAGATGTAAACCATTAAAGCAGTTTACAAATAGAATTATAGTGTTTAACATTGTGTTGTGAACGTGGCCAGGGCAGGAAATGAGGTGTTGGATAGTACTGTTGAAGAGCAAGCAGCAATCCCTGGACCGTCCAGTAGTGAAACAGTTGCAGATGGTAGGTCCTATTCGGGGTTAGCAGCAGGACAAGAAGGTTAGGGAGGGTAAACTGTGGTAATGCAATGCAGTCAAAAGTGGCATGTCACATGGGATAACCTACACCTAATCTGATCACATTAAAACATTAGTCTTATACTGCATTTGGTAAATAGCAGTTTCTATTTATTGCCACACATTTAATTGTCTGATTTTAGAATATGTAATTGCTAAAATATTCTTTCCATAAGTTCCATATCCTAAGCCATTTTTTTTTGGTAACATTTTCATTTTATCTCTTATTAGAGTGGCTCACAGTACAAGACCCTACCAAGGCCATGTCTCTGTTTCGGGATTCTATTCTTAGCCATCATGAAAGTAAGAATCCCTTACTTCTCAGCATGGATGTTAGAAAGAACCCTGCTGAACAAGACGCTGCGCTCATCTGCTTCTATAAGAAGCCAAATGTGGAATGGGCACGGCCCTTGAATTGCAAACTTGAAGGTAGCTTTGATTTCATGTCAAAGTAGTTAAGGCCTACTTAAAGTATTGCTTCTGTCTTATACTATATTAACCTTTCCATTGTGTCACAGGTGATGCAGCCATTGGAGAGGGTGTGAGTCGCTTTTTCCTCTCAACTTGCATGGACAAGCTTAAGTCTGGGTTTTGCATCAACTTTGGTATGTAGACTGTAGCTATGTGTAAGCTGACTTGTCAATAACAAATGTTATTAAAGTATTGTTTAAAAGGTTTTTCTTTACAGTAATTCTGTTTTTATATCTGTTTGTTTGCTGGACCCTGGCAAAGTATGTAATGTTTGGAATTTTCTTTTGTCTACATGTTTTATTTCTGTTACAGCAAACACTGCTCTTACACGTCTCTTTGATGGACAGCCAGGCCATTTAGTGCCCTCAGCCTCTCACTTTCTCGTGGAAAGTGACATGTTCGTCATGGCAGGGAGAATGGTGGGGCACTCCTTTGTTCATGGAGGACCATGCCTATCAGGGCTCAGCCCTGCTGTTGTGCATGTCCTGTTTGGAGGAAGCCCAGAGACTGCAACAGTAACACTAGAGGACTGTCCAGATCTAGACATCCGGGAAACAATCAGGCTTGTATGTTTTTTATCTAACCTCATTATTTCTTCCCCATTATATACAATCAAGCAAGACAGTCTCCACCCCCTTAGCCAAATTTTCTTTACAGTGGGCTCTAATATTTTATGGAAAAACAGCTGAGGGGGTGGAGACTGTCCTATTTTAGCTTTTTTATATTCTCTTTAGTTACTTACTGGTTTTGCATTTTAAACTGCTTTTTAATGTTATTAAATGTTGTGTAAAACAATTTAAATAGTGCTATATAGATGACCTTGCCTTACCTTTCACTTCTGTTTTAAAGCTTGAAGAGGAATCTGAACTCTCAGACAAGGACAAAAAAAGTGTCCAGGACTTGGCCTACGCTTGGGATCTCCCTGGCCTTACTGGAAACAACCGAAGATGGCTTTTTGAGAAGATGTTGATCCATGCTGTGTGTGAACTTGAAAGAAATTGTCACATATTGGCAAAAGTCATCCTCAGACCATGGTTTGGGCTAAAAAAAAAATGTTTCACCTTCTGTCCCTTATTGTCTGTCATTAACAGGTAATTGGACGTGTCATAAGACAAATTAAGCAACTCAGACGTGGTCTTAAAAGAGACACCGATGTGGACATTGCTGACCAAACGACCTGACACAGTGGCCCAGCTTTTTCCACAGGAGAGAACAGTGGATTGTAACCCTGCGGTAATGTTTTACAATTCAGTATTGTGTGAGTGTGGATAGATAGAAGCCATGATAAAGTAGTAAAATTATTCAAGTCATGTTTTATTGTTGTCAATGTAGATAATCCTGCAGCGCATCACCTGGCCTCGTGATGATGATGATGACGACGATTGTTCACTTGACACAAAATGCCGCGTATCAGGTTATCTTCGCCACTTCATTGAAAATGGTATGTTTAAGGAGAACTCTTGCCAACATTTTATAAAAAATAAGTTAGTCACCCAAAGTTTAAGTGGAAAGTTACTTTAAAACAGTTGACTACCTTTGCACACCTGTATTTAGGACAGGAAGTAGATAACCGCACACTCTTCACTTACAGCTTTATTTAGAGTATTTTTCATACCTTTGATTTGTTTTCAAAATCATTTATTTGTAGCAACCTATCATTTGATCCATATTGTTTAATCCACAGCATCACCTGATGAATTGACTGACCTGTTAAAATTCTGGACTGGGTGGGAGATTCTTCCAAGGAGTAACCTATCCATTGAAGTGGTCCAGGGCAGCTTCCCAACAGCCTGCACCTGTTTTGACACCCTGCGAATCCCAGGACATTACAAGGACTATGCATCGTTTAAAAATGATATCCTGGCTTGTATTGGCACTTGCCACACAGGATTTGGTCTTGTGTAGGTACAAAGCAGTGCTCACTAACACAATATGTTAATGTTAAATAGTTAAAAAATTGTATTACTAATTAAGCATATTAATATGCAGTTCATTATTATTCTTTTGATGGACATATAGTATAGGGGTTGTAAAATTCTCACCCAATACCCACCTCTGTAGCACTGTGAGCTATGGCGATGTAGCGACTTCAAAGGTAATGTCCTTTTCAATTAAGTGTTTTGTGCACCATAAAAGTTGTTAATCAGTGGTGTTCTGACTCATGTAGCTTGGTGGTTTCTCCTCATATCTTTTAGACCATCTTCCTGAAAGATTCATGGTTGAACAATAGGCAAGGCAGCTTTATTTGTAGAGCACATTTTAGCAACAGGGCAATTCAACGTGCTTTACACAAAAAGTTAAAAATAAAAACAGATAAAACACAAAAAAGTTACAGTGCAGTATAAGAAATTAAACATTAAATAAATCAGAAGTTTCATTCCAATAAAATTACAAGATATGCCTAAAATGTATTTCTGTCTTATAAATGTGGGGAGTTAGCTTGCCCTGATCTGGCACACTTTAGGGAAAAAGTGTCAAACAGAGCAGTGTTGTGTTGGCTCTTTCAGTGTTCAGATAGAACATGCTCACAAAATTGAACAGCAGCAACATAGGTATCACAGCCAAAGGAATGGGATGCAGCTCTTGGGTCAACAACCTCTCTTAAAGCTGCCATTTGTCCATCAGTCAGTGGGCTTTCTGGGTCTGGGACAATGACACTGGAGTAGCCATCAGCAGTAAATCCACTGTTTTCCCACTCAATGTGAGGAATATCCATACCCTATCAAACAAAAAGAAAACCTTACTTGTATGCAGTATTAATTATCCTAATGGATTTATGGCACTTGCTCTGACTCTTTTGTAAACCACTTTGCTAAATATTTATTAACTTAAGGGCAGCCTTTGGCAAGGGAGTATTAACTTTTTAAAACACATTTATGTTAGCAAGTACATATTTAGGGATTTATAATATTGCAAGTTGTACATTTGGAACATACCTCCAAGTTACCTGGGCCTTGAATTGGGTGATGGATTCGGCCCAGCTCCCAAAGCTGATTAGGGGTCATATGGCCTTCTGTTCTTATTGGATGATTGTCCCAGCCACTGCGGAAAATGTCCAGGGCATCTTGCAGTCGTGGCAAGAACACATAATGGCAACAGAGGAGGTGTGTAGCATTGGCGATGTTGAGGAAGCCCTCTTCTTCAAGGTGGTGGAGAACATCATAGTAGATGTTTGTGACAGCTGCCCACAGGTCTCTCCAAAGCCTTTCGATTCTGGAAATTTGCAAAGTTTAATAGAAATCTTTAAACTTGATGTACAAGGAACTGTAATAGCTGGATCTCAAGGCACATTTTTTATATAAAATATTTACAGTATATTAAACTGATAATGCAAAATCACAGTAGATTCCTTTTGAGAAAATATTTCCAATCACAACAGATGCACACAGATGGACTTTCTTTCAATGCAGTTTTTTTAAATCTACTTTCTATATTTTTTAGTCATTACTTTTAGTCAAACAAGGTTTAATGGAGTATAATGTCACTGCATTCCATTAGAACAGATGTGACATACAGATGTAATTCAGACCCATTGCCCACCAAAAACTAATTTTTTTGCAGCAAGGAAAAAGTTGAATTTGCATGCTAAGTGCTATTCAGTACTCTTTAAGCGGCAGCCGCTTCCACGGGAGATAGGACTTTCACATCACACTCCTCAAATAGTAGTCCTGCTGCAACTTGATATATTGTGTCTGATACTGTATGTGTAGCAAATATTACTGTTATTGCACGGCAGCAGTGAAGTGGTATTTTTCAGCTAGCAATATCTGAAGTTTTGGACTGACCGTTGATTGTGAACACTCTTGCCGGATATGAAGCTGCCCCTTCCAGTGCCACGGACTGTAAACATGAGCCGTGCAATGTCTACGTTTTTCCACGCCCTGATCAGCCCGTACCCTTAAAACAGAGCAACATTTACAAGAGTTTAAAAATATAAATATACAGGTAAAAGCCAGTAAATTAGAATATTTTGAAAAACTTGATTTATTTCAGTAATTGCATTCAAAAGGTGTAACTTGTACATTATATTTATTCATTGCACACAGACTGATGCATTCAAATGTTTATTTCATTTAATTTTGATGATTTGAAGTGGCAACAAATGAAAATCCAAAATTCCGTGTGTCATAAAATTAGAATATTACTTAAGGCTAATACAAAAAAGGGAGTTTTTAGAAATGTTGGCCAACTGAAAAGTAAGAAAATGAAAAATATGAGCATGTACAATACTCAATACTTGGTTGGAGCTCCTTTTGCCTCAATTACTGCATTAATGCGGCGTGGCATGGAGTCGATGAGTTTCTGGCACTGCTCAGGTGTTATGAGAGCCCAGGTTGCTCTGATAGTGGCCTTCAACTCTTCTGCGTTTTTGGGTCTGGCATTCTGCATCTTCCTTTTCACAATACCCCACAGATTTTCTATGGGGCTAAGGTCAGGGGAGTTGGCTGGCCAATTTAGAACAGAAATACCATGGTCCGTAAACCAGGCACAGGTAGATTTTGCGCTGTGTGCAGGCGCCAAGTCCTGTTGGAACCTGAAATCTCCATCTCCATAGAGCAGGTCAGCAGCAGGAAGCATGAAGTGCTCTAAAACTTGCTGGTAGACGGCTGCGTTGACCCTGGATCTCAGGAAACAGAGTGGACCGACACCAGCAGATGACATGGCACCCCAAACCATCACTGATGGTGGAAACTTTACACTAGACTTCAGGCAACGTGGATCCTGTGCCTCTCCTGTCTTCCTCCAGACTCTGGGACCTCGATTTCCAAAGGAAATGCAAAATTTGCTTTCGTCAGAAAACATGACTTTGGACCACTCAGCAGCAGTCCAGCTCTTTTTTTCCTTAGCCCAGGTGAGACGCTTTTCGCGCTGTTTCTTGGTCAACAGTGGCTTGACACGAGGTATGCGGCAGTTGAAACCCATGTCTTTCAAGCGTCTCTTGGTGGTGGATCTTGAAGCACTGACTCCAGCAGCTGTCCACTCCTTGTGAATCTCCCCCACATTTTTGAATGGGTTTTTTTTCATAATCTTGACTAGGGCGCGGTGATCCCTATCGCTTGTACACTTTTTCTGACCACAGTTTTTCCTTCCCTTTGCCTCTCTATTAATGTGTTTGGACACAGAGCTCTGAGAACAGCCAGCCTCTTCAGCAATAACCTTTTGTGTCTTTCCCTCCTTGTGCAATGTGTCGATGGTCGCCTTTTGGACAGCTGTCAAATCTGAAGTGTTCCCCATGTTTGTGTAGGCTTCAGAACTGGACTGAGAGACCATTTAAAGCCCTTTGCAGGTGTTTTGAGTTAATCAGCTGATTACTTTGTGGCACCAGATGTCTTCAAAATTTAACCCTTACACAATATTCTAATTTTGTGACACACGGAATTTTGGATTTTCATTTGTTGCCACTTCAAATCAAAATTAAATGAAATAAACATTTGAATGCATCAGTCTGTGTACAATGAATAAATATAATGTAAAAGTTACACCTTTTGAATGCAATTACTGAAATAAATCAAGTTTTTCAAAATATTCTAATTTACTGTGAAAAGGAAGATGCAGAATGCCAGACCCAAAAACGCAGAAGAGTTGAAGGCCACTATCAGAGCAACCTGGGCTCTCATAACACCTGAGCAGTGCCAGAAACTCATCGACTCCATGCCACGCCGCATTAATGCAGTAATTGAGGCAAAAGGAGCTCCAACCAAGTATTGAGTATTGTACATGCTCATATTTTTCATTTTCTTACTTTTCAGTTGGCCAACATTTCTAAAAACTCCCTTTTTGTATTAGCCTTAAGTAATATTCTAATTTTATGACACACGGAATTTTGGATTTTCATTTGTTGCCACTTCAAATCATCAAAATTAAATGAAATAAACATTTGAATGCATCAGTCTGTGTGCAATGAATAAATATAATGTAAAAGTTACACCTTTTGAATGCAATTACTGAAATAAATCAAGTTTTTCAAAATATTCTAATTTACTGGCTTTTTACCTGTATGTATGTATATTATATATATATATATATATATATATATATACAAAAAATGAATGCAGAAAATTAGGCATGTTTTTTTTGTTATAAAGGGTACCCCACTATATCTATATAGACTCTGTAAATCTCTACTTTAACAAAAAATATCTAAACAGTCGTGCAAAAATAACTGAAGTCCTGTATAAATGGCTCCTGAAATACAGCATGATCATCATCCAAGTTGTAAAAATGTAGAAAGTGTACTTTGTTATTTCAAAGGGGTTTACAACCATTTAAGCATGACTGTAAAATACTTACCTAAGAGGGAAACCAAACTTCTCCACAGATTCTCGGAAGAATGCCAGGGATGTTGTGGCAAGGTTGTTGGAGGCTGCACCAAGATACATTATCTGCAGTACAATACAGTTTTAACACTTGGACAAAACACAAATGTATATAACAATGACAAACGTGTACTGTATATGTGTATTTATCACTAAAAACTGTGCTTACCTTCCGTGAAAAGCCATCTATGCCACCAAAGATGACAATGTTGTAGCTGTAGTAAACAAACAAAAGCTACATAACTTAGAGACAATTTTAGTTGTTTGCTTTTTTCCACAGGTAAGCTTTTGAAAAAGCATCAGAATTTTAAGCTTATACTGATGAAAAAGTTAAAAATTTTTTTAACAATTGCAATATGAAATACAGCAATTTCTAAAACCCCTAAATTCATTTTTATAAGCAATTGAAAAGTAATTTACTAGGTCAAAAGTCGATGTGAACAACAGTTATCGTGTTTGTTGGAGAATGTGTAGGCAGTAGCATGGAATAAGCACTATTAAATAAAGATGTTATATGATGAACAGGACTGTACAAAACTATGATTATATAATTACTAAATCTTATATTTAATTCATCTGTCCTTTATCAATAAAATGACTCGAAAAACTTGCCGGATTAGCTTATGATTTGTATCAATGTGCATCAAGGACTGGGGGCTTGAACGGAGTAGGTTCTTCGAACAATGCAACCTAAGTTGGTCATTCGTGATATGACTCCGATGGTGTCAACACGGTGCATGGAAGCTCTGATCCGTTCATACTGCACCCGCAGTCCTCGAGCTTGAAGAAGTCCTTTCACCATACGATATCCAGAATGAGGCTGCCTGGATTTTACGTCTCTCACACACTGGTCCAATTCTTCATCTGTCAGAGGGCTGTACAGCGCCCTGACTGAGAGATCAGACTCAGCCATGCGTCGATGGACTGTTCGTCTAGACACCCCCAAAAGCGCAGCTATGCACAGGATGGACAGATTAAGGTCCAAAAGGCTGGAAATGTACTCCAAAGAGAGTGCCATTCTCGGTCGTCCAACTGGTCCTTGCTCAAATTGCACAGTTTTAATGTGTTGCTTACTTTTGTCTTTTTCCACATTTACAAGGCTATGTAGTTCCGTCAATGCATCTAAAATAGGCTGTGAAACAGTTACATGACTGGATATGGCATTTAAAAACACAAATTCTTGTGTGCAAATGAAGTCCAAATAGTCCAAATCCAGAGGCAATTGCCCAAGAATGTGCTCTAAACGAGAGCGGAGTCGTTCCAAAATGTGGTCAAGCAGCAGTTCCTTGGAAACAAAAAATTGAAGAAAGAAAAATCAGCTGCATTAATGAACATACAGTAATTACATTTCAAACCCTAATATTCTCTTAATAATCTAAATGCCGGGCTCAATATTCAGCAACATGTTTAAAGCAATGGCTTGTATCTTAGAACTACGATAAGAGTGTAGTGGAAACTTAGTAGTAGCTAAATCACTTAAAATTCACACACAAAAATGCCCAACTTTGAACTTATTAATTACTATGATTTATCTAACCGATTCCCTAAAGTTATTTATGCCGAGGTGTAACTTTTTCCTACTCTGAAAAGCGTTTTAGGTGGGATCATTGACCATCTTACGGTATGGTCAGTATAGGTAATCTGCATGGACAGCTATTTTATTGGCACGATTCACCTCGGAGCAGACTAACACGTGTTTTTAGAAACTTCACCGTTGAGCGCTAACGTTAGCTAGCTATAACATGTCGTCCTGCAGACTTAGCTACCTACACACGAGTCACACAAACCGTAGCTATGTGCTCCAAACATATTTAGCTAACATTCTTGTGTCGAGCCCTGAGTTCAGTTGGACATAAACAGCAAACTTACCGGAGCACCGTCGTTTCCCCTGGCTGTCATGTTAACAGCGGTTTACATCTTCAATATCCGTGCCGACCGAGATCTTGGGTCACATGACACACAGGCCGTCCTCTGATAGGCCAGACGTCGGTTCGATTGTATGCAGGCTCAATTGCTTCTCCTAGCCTGGGTCGCCCGGATGTTACTGTGTGAATATTTAACTTGAATTTTTCGATCTGAATTTCAGCAGTCGAATTTGACTGATGTTGAATTTTTTCAGTCTGAATTTCAGCAATCGAATTTGACCAACTTGAATCTAGTTTTTCTGAAATTTTGCAAGTTGTATTTTTTTATCTGAATTTATGACCATTGAAAAATAAGTATTGAAATTCAGGTTTTTAAAATGGAGACCAAGAAATTTCAAATTTAAATTTCAAAGAGGTGAATTCAGAACAAATAAATTCAGATATATGGTTCCTGAAGTAAAATAATTTCAAAGTGGTGAATTCAGAACAAATTAATTCAGATACATCATTTTCAAAATAAAATATTTCAATATTAAGTATTCAGTGGCTGTTAAAATTCAAAGACTTATGTCTCTTATTTGCTTCCATACGTGGTATCTTCATGAAACTACATAAATAATGTCCAGTTATTTATTTGTTCCAAAATGGCACTGTCATAATTAAAGTGTTTTTATAAAGTCACATTTCTCTGTGTTATTGATTCAAGACTTTTATCTCCATTAAAAAGGCAGAAGGTCCCAAAGCCTGCAAAATGTTTTTGTCTCTTCTCACACTTCTGGACCTAATGTCCCAAGATGTCCCAGCCCTGTCTTGGTTATTGTGGTTTTTAAACTGTTCTCAGATGCGTTGTAAAGTATTTACTGTACTTGTCAGATTCAGGAGTCTGTTTGAGGAAGGAGGTTTAACAAACTCTGAGTCTTGATTTACCCTGAGATGGGAAACTCTGAGTTTTTGGTTCTAGAACAGCTGATTTAAGTTGGTTCAACCAACTCAGAGTAGGTTCAGTCAAAGTTTAACACATGCACCATTGTAATAAAAGTCAGCATGAAGGGAGCCATGATACTACAATTCACCATGGTTACAACCACAAACAAGCTGGTCGTCATGCGCGCATACTGCGAGTTTGAACATGTATTTAGTTAAAAAAGCAACACAGCGGCTGCTGTAAAAGAGAATTTGCGTGGAGAAAATTCCTGCTAGATTAAATGCGTAAATTCCAATATATTAGATTAATATCTTCTAGCTATAAGTATAATATTACTGGTGAAATGGTATTGAACCTATAATCTGTTTCATTTACTGTAGGTGCAATCCTGAGGGCGAAAAAGTCACAGGCCTACTAATCCCATTCAGAGGCTGCAGCACCATCATTAACAGAATTATAATTCATAATCTTTTATTTCAAAGGGTTTACATCATTCTGCAATACTGTGGAACTCTTTTTTTTTTTTTTAATGGCTCTTACCGGTTTTGTTGCCAGGGAACACTACAAAAACGTTAAAAACACGTTTCAGATTGAGTCGCAGTCTTCAGCGCTTTGCTACAGTGGCTTTACTAATATTCTCTGCATCAACAATGTTGTAAAAAAACTGTTTGCAAAAAACATAATGCGACACAGAATGTGCTGGGATGTAGAGCATGTCCACGATGATGGGTGGCATTAGTGATATGAGGAGAGATAAGGTTATGTAGGCTACATAACTGACTGACTGGGAAGAAAAACGATACAACTCAAATAGGTAGGCTAGTATCTGGAAATGAAAATGCATCTCTAGTCGGGGCCTCAATATCATCTCCCTACGTATGTTTAACTCCCTGTGAAGGAATACAACTTCTTCATCAACGGGATCATTTACAAAAGGAAATGCCATGTTTTGAAAAAAAAAAGTTTTATAGTCTGCCTAACACGGTTAATAAACCAACCCTGTTTTTTTAATCATGCAGATAACAGGTTAGTTTCACAGGCTCAGTTACCATAGTAACTGACTCTGAGGTTAAGTTCCCTCTCTTTCTGAAACGGGCTGGAGTTACCTTTCTCTCAGGTTTGATTAACCTCCCTTTCTGAAACAGAAAACCCAGAGTTTCCCTCATCTCAGGGTTAACAAACAGAGCTTTCACTAAACCTGCTTTCTGAAACGGACCCCAGGAGTGCCTCTGCGTACGGCAGTTTGAAATCTGCAGACAATGTAGTAAAACGTTTCACGCGCTGTTCTCTAATGCTCCGAAACAGACGTTGAAGGCAACAGTTACATTAAGTACAATAGTCTAGAGCTTTATACACAAACTCGCTGTAGTATATGGCAGAGATGTTTACAAGTCATTTTTTGAAAGTCAAGTCTCAAGTCTTTGAGCTTGAGTCCAAGTCAAGTCTCGAAGACAAGAGAAAGTAATCAGAGAATTATGTTCAGATGCATATAAACAAATAGAAATTGATACTCTGTGTAAGCATTTTATTAGATAAACTTCCATCATACAACTCTCTAAATTTTTCAGAGCTTGTGGGAAACATAAGAAAGGATGAAGTTTTGCAGGCCATCAAACAACTTATTGTTGGTAAAAGCCCCAACCCTGATGATCTGTCTACAGAGTTTTATCAGTTAAATATTAATGATGTAATAAATGTCCTCACAGAGATGTATAATGTAGGTCTGAACAGAGGCTGTATGGGGGAATCGTTTTATCAGGGTGTAATGTGCTTATTGTATAAGAACGGTGATGAAAATGACATTGATAGTTACAGACATTTGACTATAATGAATACTGATTATAAAATATTAGCCTAAGTAATTATGAATAGATTAAATAATATATTAGATGAAATTATAGAGAGAGAACAAACGTGTGCCGTAAAAGGCCGTTTAATGTAGGATAACCTCTGCACACTGACAAATGATAAATAAACCTGGTAAAAAAGACTTATATAATTGGGCTAGACCAAAAAAAAGCCTTTGATTAAATTTGTATAGACTATTTATGGGCAGTAATGAAGTATTATGGTTTCCTAGAAACTTTTATTCATTTAATCAGATGTCCGTACATTAAATCTAGTGTGCATGTAAATGCAAATGCTGTTTTAACAGAGTGCTTGAATGTGTAGAGAGGGCTGTAACAGGGCTGCCCGCTGAGCGCTGCTTCATACATCCTGACCATCAGCCCCCCTGATTGAATCCATTAACTCTGAGAGCCTCATGTCTGGCTAGTGCCCAAAGTTACTGCCATGGCATATGCAGACGATGTTACAGTTGTTATTAAAAATCTGATGGAAATGGATGTTTTAACTAATCATTTGAACTTATATGAATCAGCTTCTGGTGCAACACTAAATCATGATAACAGAAGGTGTTTGGATAGGAACAAAACATAAAAAACTTGATGTTAACATTAAAGTAAAGGATGAAATTAAAATCTTGGGTTTAACCATTTAGAATAAAAACTGTGGTGAAACAAACCGGGAGTCTAAACTTTGTAAAGTCAAAGAGGAAGTAAAAAAAATGGGAGAATATTTCTTATCTGCATTGTATTGTGTTGTTGACAATAGTGTACTAGAGAAACATAAGGAGCTGATAGAAATAATCATATGTATGGTGTGCTTCAAATTATGGAAGACCAGATGCTGTATGATTTTACAACAGACTGTTATCAACAGCGATGAAGTGTGCAAATAAGTGCTCACTGAACTTGTGATGTTTCGTACTTTAAGAGACTCTGTGCACTTTACTACATGCACTTTACTAGCCCCTTTTAGAAATGATACAGCTCATTATTGTTAATTGTTTGCTGTTTTTCTTTTCGCTCTCTAATAATGTATGCCTGCAGTTTATAACCTGTATTTTGTAAAAACTTTAATAAAGCTCTTTTAAATAAAAAAAAAGCAAAGGTCAGGGGGCATGCTGCTTGTCATATACATTTCCCCAACGTATATAAGAGGCAATACAAGAAAATAGAACTACATTACGTTTAAAAAGCAATAATTGTATGAAAACAGGATGTTGACGAGTCTCGAAGCTTGAGTCCGAGTCAAGTCTGAAGTATTTTCTGTCGAGTCACAAGTCAAGTCTAAAGTCAGCTGTGTGTGCGACTTGAGTCCGAGTCTCAGACTTGAGTCCCCATCTCTGCTATGGCCACTGCTAGCTGTTGTTGGAAAAACAACAGACGGGACAATGGTGCTTTTACGTAAAACTGAAAAGCCATTTGGTGCATTTAAAGTTATAGTAAAATACTCTTTTCCATCTAGTGATTGTTTTTTTCTCTCATTTAACAGCAATTAACTGGTGAAAAAAATTAAATAAATCATTCAAATTTGACCATATAGCCTTAGCAATAAAGAGGCCTTCAATGTCGCTGACAGTTTTTATTTTATTTTTTTTAAAGTGTCTGTTCAGGCACTGTTCACCAACACCGTTTTAAAAGTATAATTTTAGCACCAGTAACGGAATTAACCATAGACAGTATACGAAATGGACAATGTGACGCCGTTGTTTTCAACGGAGACCAGTGAAGTCTATTGAAAGCACTTTCCCAGTGATGGCTGAGCGTTACTGCGCAGCCTCCAACTGAGCTTGGATGTGACGTGAGCAACCTGTCTGAAAGTTGTAAGTCTTCTGGTAGCTGTTCCAAGAGAAATCTCAATCATTTCCAATCAGCAGAGACGGAGAGGTAGGTATATGTTAGGAGATAACATAGACACAGGCCAATTACTGCTAACTAAAATGCTAGTTAACATTAGTAATTAAATCTAAACAGCTAATGTTAGTTGAAACTGCCTGTGAGCTTATCCTGTACTGTTTGATAAGTCCTCTGTTGCGTGACACCAAGTCGCGTGGTTATGACACAATCGTTTGCCTATTTTTACAAAAACATCTGTTACGGAGCCATAACATGAGATACAAGGTAATGGAGCCTTTTATACACTGTCCTGTTTTTTGTTAAGAAATGAACAATGGACAAATAGAGTCTTTACACGCTTCAGATGAAAAGTTATTCGCTGTCAAAGTGATGTCAAAATGAATGGCAGTCAATGGAATGCTAACGGCGGGTGAGTGCTAGGTAGCATCAAAATGGCGCCATAGAAGCTACGCTTAGTGGAGGCTGGCTTACCCCCTTGGAAATAATCCAAACATTAACAGGTAGAGATGACACTTAAATACAGTCAATATTGGCTTACTTTTATGTGTTAATGAGAAAAAAATGTAGTATAAGGTTCTGATTATGTTTATGTTATTTTTTCCAGTACATTCCTGCAGTGACAGTTGGAGGTTTCCCCTCATCTGCTGTTGGCCAGTTGGCCTCTGAGCAGCTCTACTGAAGCCCTGCTGAATCTCAGGCATACTCTGGCTGGCCAGGGAGGGGAAAATGCTTCTCTTTTTTATGTTCCACACCCAGATTGTCTACAAGCTTTAGCTTTCAGCAGCAGGAATCAGCAGAAGTACAGTACCCTACAGGGTCTTTCATCGGCCCTAATGAAAATATCACATTTACCTGAATCCCCAGAGTTTTGCAAATCAGTTAAATTAGTTATGACTTTTATGAAAATGAATGACAACACATTATTGTGGTGAACAAAAAATCTAATTGAATGGCTCTTTCCCTTCATAGAAGAAGAAGAGATGCTTTTATTAATCCCCAAGGGGAAATGACATTGTACAATCTGTTTTTACATATTACACACAGAACCTTATACATGCACTAATGGGGTGTAGCACAAAATTCTGGGCCCTGTAGAAAGGCATTTTCTATGGGCCCCTCCCCACATCCACAGCTATTCATTCTAGCATCTGTTTGGGCCCCCCTGACATGAGGGCCCTGGATACTCAGTCCTCCTCCCCCCAGTGCTGCTGCCCAATAAAGACGCCCTAAGCAGTTGGGGTTTTGTTGCCTTGCTCACTGGCACATTGGCAATGCTCAGTAGGTTAACTGGCATTACTCCAGCTACTAGTTCACGCTTTGTACTTGGTCCGTACCTTGAACCATCAACACTCCGGTTCCCAAGCCGAGTCTCTACAGACTGAGCTACTGCCACCCCCTAATAGGTGAGTAGTACAAAGTCACACTTAATCAAAAAGTTACGTGTGAATGTTCAATCTTGAATTTGTGGACAGTAGTTTCAACCATCTGGTGGCCTTTCTGAGGTTCACTTCACTGAGGAATCCATTTCCACCAGTTTGGAGCAGTGTTGGAGGCAGTTGCACAATGCACAACAAAGATAAACTAGTTCTTTTCAACCTGTAGACTATGACACGCCCACTGATGTCATGGTACGCACGTCAAGGAAAACCTGCTATATTTTAGTTTCAGCTAGGAACCAACTGTTTGGGATGTGAACCAATTTATTTTTTGGTTCAAATTCATGTGTGTGAATTGGGACGGTACGGAGCCCCCATGGGGTCAGCTGAGAAAAAAAACTAAACCGTGCACACTTTTCCCTTGGTTTAATAAACTGTGTGCACGGATTCATAATCCGTGCTTTTGGTTTTATAAACGTGAGCAAAGTAGGAAAGATATTCACAGATTCAAACTTCTGGGATCAATTACTATATAGAGAAATTATATTTAATCTTTCCTAACATGGTAAGGTTAACGGCTGCTACTAGAGACCAATGTTATTTCTCCAGGTTGGAGGACAGCTCGTTTTGATAAAAACAAGTTTGTAGCTCGTTGTTAACCTTACTACATTCGGAAAGATGCGTCATTTGTGATTTAATATCATTTTGCTATAGAGTAATTGATCCCAGAAGTTTGAATCTACTTTGCTCACGTTTACAAAACCAAGAGCAAAGATCATGAATCCGTGCGCACAGTTTATTAAACCGAGGGAACAGATTTGTATTCTGTTCGCACGTTTTTTTTTGTTTTCTCAGCTGACCCCGGGGCTCCGTAGAATGGAACCCGTTCCATGTGGGTGGAAAAGGAGTATCAGTGAAGTCAAGAAAACATGAAACTGAACCTCTTTCTGAATCCTTAATGAAATAAGTTCTCTTTAAGGTACAAAATGACAGTTGTCTGTGTCCACCGTGTCCACTCCCTGGCGATTTCTACCGTGGAAAACCAAAGCGCTATCCTTTTCCTGTTTCAGTTGCGCAATGGTTGACGCACTTCCTTTGTGCCGTAAATCAAGCCTTCATTTTCCCAGGAGATCGAACCTGGTGGCAGACAGGATTTCATAGTGAACCAATCTAAACTTCAATAGTGCCATCATTTTATTGCAGTTACATTGTCAACATTTACTTCATGATTACTGTATCTTTTTAATGTAGCCACTTACAATTACCAGTGTCTTCAATAAATATCTTTGGCCATACATATAAATAGAGGAACATTTTCATTTTGTTGTATGACCTCTTTAACACTTCATTTTAGAAATGTAGCAAGCACAGTGACGTCAACAACAAGAGGTCAGACCAAATCACGACAATCCCTTTGTAAAGCAGTGTCATATTATTGCCTGTGTTATTTCTATGTGGAGCTCTTTCTGTGAACTGGAAACCTTCCCTACATGGAAAAGGCCAATGAGTGAAATCACTCTTCTATTACTGGATCAGGGCTGCTCATCCCTCTGCCTGTCGCACCCCCCCTTACTCCTCTTTTCTCTCTCTTCATACTGTTGCTGAGCCTCCACATCTGTTGGCCTCACTCTGATCTCACGCTTCTCCCTCACTATATAGTTAAGAAGTGAGTGGGACCAGAAGTAAAAATGTCATAACTTTTTCCCATAGACATTGTTGACAATGTTCGGTTTTCCGACTGATAACATTTCCAAAACAGGTGGTCATAAAATGTTACTGGATAAAACAAATGAGATCAAAAGTGTTAATTAGTGAGCTTTAGAAGTGCTAGTAGGAAGATTGTGTATCCTTAGGGGACAGCCAGGCCAGCTTTGTTTGCTAATACTAGGTCAGAAAGAGAATAAGCGTATTTCCCAAATGTGAAGCTATATCTTTTGTGCGGATGCTATCTTCTTTGTAGATCCAACTGCTGAGGTGTATGGGCACTGTAGTGGGCAATGTATTAGTATTTAATATTATTGCATCTATCCCTCCTTCCTCTTTCTGAATCTGTCACGTAAAATCTTTAATCAGGTTTTGACACCTCGAGTGTTTGTCGGTTACAAACCGACCGTTAACACAAGATAACCTTTAACATGTCCAAACCAGACTCCATTTAAAATTCAGATCATTTTAAAACCTTTTGCCGCGACAGTTAACATACTATCTTCAATTCAACATCACCTTCTGTGTAGATAATAACCATAGGGGGGTTTTCTGAATAATAACGTGAGAGGACTTTCTGTTCAGGACTCACCACCAACTGTTCTGTCTCTAACTCTAACGTCTCTAAAGTAAGCTCTCTAAAGTCTGTGTTCTTATTGAAGCGGGAGATCAGGGTTTTCTCTGGCTCAGAACATTAAGTGGGGGTCTTTTGAAGTGTGCAGTCTATTTAGCCCACATGTTCCTCACTCTACTTCCTGTTTCCTCCTCGGGTCGTCGATCCCTACCTCAGCTCTGTCTCAGTCTTGTTTCCATCTCCTACTCACCACAGCTTGTGTAGGGGCAGATTTATTGAATTAAAGTACAATAACCATTGTCTTTTAACAAAGTGCTTTTTCTCTGTCGCCTCTTGCTCTTGCCATTTCTTCTCTGCCAGCTTTCTCTCCTTCCATCCATCACACCCTCCCTCTTTTATTTTGTCATCCCCCTCTCCACCTGCCCTGGGACACCTCTCCATTTGCCTAGTGAGGTCATCCCTCTGTTCTCCCTAATCCTACGAGGTGCTCGTCTTTCTGCCTCTGCTTAATCCGCCTGTGGCCCCCAGCCCTGACCACACACACACACACACACACACACTTGCGCACTCACAGTTATATTTGTAAGGTATACAGCATGCATACACACCCACATTCATGCAGCCCCCCAACCCCCCCCCCCCACACACACACACACACACACAGTGCCCCTCGACCCCTCTGTATAAAATTCCTTCTCTCTGTATAATAGCCATTCTGTCTGTGTCTGTCCCTCTGTCTGTCTCGTGTCTAGTGATACCACACCTTCATACAGGTACGTCTGGTTGTCTGTCTGTCTGCCCTTTAATATGTGTTCTCTTTATTGTCTTGTTTTCATAAGACAGTAGAATGAGATTAATGTATAATTTTTGAAGCAGCTGTTGTTTTCCATTCATTTTATTCATCATAGTGGACAACTTTGTTGCATCTTTTCAGTTTTGTCAGTTCTCTGAAAACTCTTCTTTACTCCAGCATGAGACACACTAGCCAATCAACAAAAAACTAAATTTAAATTTAACCAAATTTTAGGATTTCCAACGTGACATGTGTGTGCTGAGCTTGATTTTGCAATTTCAAATCGTGGGTGTCTGAGCATTCCTGACTGCACCACAGTGGAAGAATCTCTATTGACGATAGACAATCAATTCAATCAATTGACAATCAATTACAAGCAAGATTCAAGTATCAGCAAGTGAATTTTACTGTTGTGAAATGAATGGAAATAATTGGCTAGTTAACTGTAATCATGGTAATGGTCCATTTTTGTGACTTTAAACTGCTTAATGCTGATCATAAATTCCCTGATAATTGAAAACAGTACATTGGCAAAAAAAGAAAAAGCTGTATTTAATGTGTCTGTCGTTGTTTTAAGTAAAGTAGACCATAGTTAATGGGTCTTTTCACCCGAATTACCCAAACATATTTTCTATTTCTATCATTTATATTATCTAGCAACGGCAAGGATTTCTGCTTAATTTTATGTTTGTAGATATCTGCCAACATTATGGAAAGATACGATGTAAAAACATCTTAATCTGTGCTTGCAAGTCTCGATAGACACTTGGCTGCCTTGTTTAAACTATTCCATTTTATGTGTTGTTTTATTATTTTATTTTATGTGTTATTTTATGTGTCCCCCTTTTTCTGTGTTATCATAGCAGGCACTCAGACTGACATGTACAAACCACACAGCAGCTTCATTGTGTACATTGGGTAATTTATATGTCCTGTGGGGAAGGGTATCATTCTGTAGCCCAGACGCAGGATGAGGTCTAACACAGCCGCAACAAGGTTCCAACTTGGCCACTTGAAATCATCAAAACCACAGCACTTTTATTGCTTGCATTTCTTTCTTTAGTGCTTGTCATGAAATGTCTGACAGCTGCTTCACAGCTTTAATGAGTACCGTACTCTGTCTGTGTTACTGACTGAAACACTTCAGGGACATTTCAGACTAAATGCCAGTTAACTTTTCTGGTGATGGCTTGACAAAACAGATTTTAGGTGAGTGGTTAAGATTAGGGAAAGTGTCCATGAAATGGATGTAAGTCTATCTAATGTCTTAAAAACTGTATAGCCTACCACCCTTCACATTGTTCCTTTGCCTTTTTAGTCACCGCCACATACACAAATGCTAACAGTATGAGCTCAGGCTAGCTGACTTTAGCAGGAGGAAAGCAGAGGGTAAACCGGTGTCTGCATGCACTAACGCAATCTGTACAGTTTGGTGTGTGTGTGTGGATAATACAATACATTTTAATGTCAAGCAACATAGTGGTTATTCTGCCAAATTGTTTTTCAAAGTGAATAAAAGACATAAAAAACTCAAACCCAGTTCTTACTAACACTTTTCAGTTTTTTAACACTTCTCTCTTACTCCACTCTACAATTTATTAATAGCCACCAGTAGGTTTTCTTAAAAGTACTGTTGCACACCCATTCTCCTCTACCACACACACACACACACACACACACACACACACACACACACACACACACACACACACACACACACACACACACACACACACACACTCATGTTGCCCTTGACTAAAACTAAAATTAACCCTGCTAAGGCCTGAGCTTGTTGGACTTGTTGGACTTCTCTCCCAACCCCCCCCCCCCCCCCCCCCCCCCCCCCCCCCCCCCCCCCCCCCCCCCCCCCCCCCCCCCCCCCCCCCCCCCCCCCCCCTTCATTAAGCTCCAAAGTGTCTGACTGTACCGACGCAGGGGCTGAAATGTGCACCTCTCATTCATCCATCCATCATTTCTCCCCTCCGTTACTCGCTCCATCCATCATGTAATTATTCACAGGTCTTACCTCCACACACCTTTTGAGTATGTCCTATGTTATACTGGCAGAGCCATTATATACCATTGTCTTTTCTTAAAGAAACAGTACATATTAACTTTTTAGTTTTATAAAACATGTGACAGCTGATGCACTGTAAAAGTTTGACTACAATAGCTGGTTAGCTGGCTCAGCCTGGCTCTGTCCACTAAACCCTCTTGCTTATTTACACTTCCCGCAGTTATGAAGGAACATTGTCATTTATTTGGAGGTGTGTTTCTACTTGCCAAATTCTTTATAGCTCTGTTTTTTGTATCAGCCATCTCCTGAGGGAATAATCTGGCTCTTTAGATGCTAAATGCTCAGTTGTATTCACCAGTTAGTTGCTTACTGGTTGCAACAGTAGGTTTATCTGAGCTTTTTTTGTTTGTGATGAAAACAGCTTTCTGCCAAAAAATAATGCTATGAGAGTGAACCAAACCAGTAAAGTCGGCTGAACAATGAGCTGAAACTCACTATAAAACTCTGTTAAGCCGATCAAGCTGCAGGTTCAGGTGATCATTTAAAGTTCTCATATTATGCTCATTTTCAAGTTCATAATTGTATTTAGAGGTTAAATCAGAATAGGTTTACATGGTTTAATTTTCAAAAAAACACGTGTATTTGTTGTAGTGCACATTGCTGCAGCTCCTCTTTTCACCCTGTGTGTTGAGCTCTCTGTTTTAGCTACAGAGTGAGACATCTCACTTCTGTTCCATCTTTGTTGGGAGTCGCACATGCACAGTAGCTAGGATAAGGACTACTAGCCAGTCAGAAGCAGAGTATGAGGGCGTGCCACGCTAGCAGCTAGGCGAGCAGTATAACGTGTGTTACAAAGTGACGCACATTTGTCACGGAAGTAATGGCTGGACTACAATAGAGCTGTTTGGAGTAGCTTGTGTACAGTGTTTTCTCTAGAAGATGGTAAATCCCTTTGGGCTTCTTTCACTTTGTAAACCTATAACATGCACAAAAAAGATATATAACGTGTGTATATATAAGATATATTTATGGGAAAAAACAAAAAAGCATAATATGAGCTCTTTAATACACCATAATAAATAATAAAATATTGATTATAGCTGCTTAAATCAACAGGAATTAAAAAAAAAACAATGTGTGGTTTCATGATATGAGACTATCAGATTATTTCTTGCCATTGCAACTCTCTGGAGCAGTATTTATTGAAGATGCTTGAAAAGAAAGGAATGAAGGATGTGAAACAAGTTAAAACTGGGAAGGTTAGAACTGCTTTATAAACCTCTATATAAACAGAAACAGAGAGAAGATCAATAACAGCGCATGGAAGATTGGAGAGTTATTGTTGTGCAGTTGAAATGACTGCGGGTACGCAGCTATGCCAAGCTGGCTCTGGCATGGCAAAGGGCACGACAACAGACAAGTGAGAGAGAAGCCAGAGCATTCAACAACAGTTAGCACCCTGATGAATTCAAGCACACAGGCTCGCTCTAAATTCTTCCTTACAACAGAAAGATAGAGAGGGCGGAGGAGAAGATGGGAAGCCATGGTGGTGCGTAAAGGGATAATAGAAGGAAAATGGGGTTTCTAATAAAGTTTATTTCCTTTTAAAATCAGACTTGAACAGAAACAGATTCTTACAAGCAACTGTTACACACATAACGGAGTTAATGGGACCTTTGAGCTGTATCAAAGCACTCCAGCCAAACTGATGCCAGATTCCCTTTAGTTTATCAGTTGCTCAGTGAACATGTCAAACTGTGAACCCGGTTAAGACGAAGGTCATCTTTCACAAACCTTAATGTTCAGTGTTTTAAACTAAATCTAATCTGTCAGAAACACCAGGACATAGAGAGAAAGGGTGAGGTCAAAAAAGGGGAGGAGGGACAGAAACTACTAGAAAGAGAGAGAAACTCTATCTCCTCTGGTGTTTCTGCGTTTAACCCATGTCACATTCTCACCTGTTGACGCTTCATCAATCTCCCTGCTTCCCCTGCCAGGAAGGTGTCAGTGCACAGTGCGTCTGTCTGTCAGTCCATCTGTCTGTCTGCATGTGGTTTTAATGCCAGGACAATGGCAGCATTGTGGGACCATTTATAGCTTAAAACCTTGACAGTGTGCATTGAATCTCTCAGTGCTTATCTGTCTCTTTTTCCTATCTCCAAAGTGAATAATTACAGGAGAACAGGATCTGCCACCTTTGATTTAGCAATGACAACTCAGTCATGTACTAATGCACAGCCAAGCTTGCATTTACATCACATGGGCTGCTTGGTATTTAAAAAACATTTGTTTTTAAATGTTCTTAATCTACTAGACATCTAATAAGTTGTAGCCTTCGACACAAAGTCCAGCTGAGGCTGATGTCATTTGTTTTGCAGGCTCTTATGAACCATTCATACATATAGATACAGAAAGTAAAGCACTGTAATCTGTATGCATTTGGTGAAGTTTTTGCTCTATGCAACATAAAGACTGTTGCTGCTGTATAAAAATGCTGTGAGCTGCGTAGGGAGGAGGTCGGGGTGGCTCAGTCATAAAACACAGCACTTTCAACCCTGGGAGCAGAGTTCACTTCTCAGGGAAAACAACAGACTTTCACCCAGGAAATGCGTGTTTGTTCCTTGGGATTGTTTAAATCCAAGCCACGGTCTTTTTCCTAAACTTAACCGGTCATTTTATTGCCTATAAACGTATGTTTTGCCATTGCATGTTGTGCCCTAGCCCTAACCCCTAACCCTAAATAAAATGTATTAAAACGTTGGAATAGGGCAGGTGTGGAGGACACCTTTTATTTAAAGTTTTAGACTCCTGCTGACCATCTTGTCCAGTGGTTCTTTTAACCCACTTTTAATACCTGTGTACCTTTTTGTATGGATATTTAGATAACCATACGTAGTTTTTAAGGTTTTAAAGTGTCCTCCCAAATCAGTGCTCCCCTTGTGCCCCTCGTAGCACCTATCCCGGGCGCTGCGTTTTAACCCCAGCCTAACCTCTAACAACTAACCCAGTAACCAGCTGAACTCAACTACTAACTGCCGCTGATACGACAGACAGCTCACCAAGCTTTGGAGCCGGCATCCTTTGACCAGCCGCCTAATTTTGTAGGATGTCACACAAAGTGCTGTGCATACATTTTTCTATGATATTGTACAAACCCATTCATGAGAATGCAATGTTGTCCATAAACTACAGTATGGGACAACTTCAAATTTAGAGCGAATGATGGCGCTAGACGAAGGTGAGGACATCCCTAAAAGCTGATACACTTCATCCTGAAGGGAACAACAATGTCTGTACCAAACTTCTGTTCTTCAGATGGTTCTATTCTACTTATTCATTCATAATCTTCCTGATTTGTCATTTGTTTCTCTTTATTGCAGCCATGTCAGATGTAGAAGAGGAGTACGAGTGAGTAGAGCATCTCTCCGTTGTTTGTTTCAACGCAAATGCATTTTTCTCCCATCTTTATAAATATCATTTGAGTAGTTGTACATTTTCATTCCAAACTTATATGTATGTATATATGTTTGTGCATTCTTTTCTTTGTATTTGTTTATTTATAAATTATTTGTTCTTTCTGTATCCTATTTATTATTTCTTGTTTATTCTGTATGTGTGCTATGTGTCTGATATTTTGCTGCTGTAACACTGAAATTTCCCAATTTGAGATCAATAAAGTCTATGCAATCTAATCCCTGTAATGTTAACTGATGAATGTGTTTCTCTGTTCCTTTTCCTCCCATCCCTCCAGGGAGCAGGGTAAGTTGTGTCTATATTTGTCACATACTTTGTGTCTCTCACAAATACAATGATCAACATCAATAAAGCTTTTTTTTTATGAGACATGAAACTATATTTATTTCTCTGGGTGTCCTTCTCCCAGAGGCTGAAGAGGAGCCCGAACCTGAGGAACAGGAGGAGACTGAGCACGCAGAGGAGGAGAGAGGAGGTAAGGAAGCCTCCCAGACTGCAAAGCAGTCTTACAGGACAGTTCCCTGTTGTATAGCAAGTCTGGAGATAAAAACTAGTTTGGTCAAATGTGTTGAAAAGACGATTCAAAGGATTGAGATTGTGATAACATTTCTTACAGGAGATACACGTCTTTCCTTGTCAAGCCAAGCAATTGTTCCCTGGGTTTTCACTGGCAGCTGAAATAACAGAACAGCTTAGCGAGCGGTATGAGTGCTGACAGCGAAAGTGTTCCCCGCTCTCTCCGGTCTCCCAAAGTTGACTCTGACTGTCCCTGTCTATAGTCAGTGTCATTTACTCTGCATTTGCATGAAGTTGAATCCAGGTAACTTAGCTATAGCATGCAATGTTGGGAAACGGGACGATCCCATCTGTGAAAACAACGTGTATATGGACATGTACCATGAGTCAACTTTTGCAGAGTAGTAACCAATGAGAGGGCAAATTCCTTGCAAATTAAAACAATGTGATGTTCCTATATATAGCTTACTTTATGATATGTCTCTGTATGACTACATGGATGTTAATAGCTAGCTTCGCAGAGGGTTGCCCAGGCACTTGGTTTCCCTTTTGACCTTTTGTACATACATTTGTTTTAGTAGCAGCATAGTAGTAACTTTAGCATTGTAGCAATGACAACTAGCTGGTTGCTTGCAATATATGACGTTATTTAAACTAAACTCAACTTTTTAAGTGGCAAATTGTGTGACTGGAGTAGAAAACTTACCACATGGTTTGTGTTAGGCCGGATAGAAACTCATAGAAACGTATCAACACCAACAACAAATTCTTAGCCTAACGTGCATCATTGTGGTGACAAAATTCCGCTTGGAATTCGATGTGTGTGACCAAGACAGCAGAGTTGCAGTTGAAAGAAAGCTGCCTGTGGAAACCCAGTGTAACATTGTGCATTATGGGTGATGCTGTAATAAATCTGACCTATCAACTTCCCCTCTATCCTGCTTTCCCATTGGCTGGTTGGGCCACTGTGCTGGTACGGGCTATCAGAGCACCATGAGTACCAAGGTAGGGTGACAAGCATGCCCATTACTCACACACACACAGACACCATTTGACACAATTTAGGACTAGAGCTAAAACCCAATGCATCAGAAAGTTGTATCTAGAAGACAATGTAGAATACCTGATTTGAATGAATCAAACTTAGATCGATGAGGATGAAGCTAGGTAGATATTTTTTCTGCATTGTATTTTAATAGCAATTATAAATGGTGAAATAAGTTGTCATGACTCATACAGTACCACATGCAAGGATAAAGTGCTGAGTCCTTACCACAGCAGCTGCGGGTATGATTCCGATTCCCTCTCTCTCCCCTTCCTGTCTTCAGCTGTCGTGTCAAAAACAGGTCTAAAAAATGCCCAAACAATCATTACAAATAATACTTAGCAATTCATAGAGTTCACTCTATCTTCACTATTTGGTGAATATAGTGGTGTAGATTTTTCTCAGGAATGGTAAAGACCAAAACAAAGCTGAGAGTGAACACTGAACATTTCAATCAATCAATCACCATGTATTTATATAGCACTTTACAATAACCAGCAGGTATCAAAAGGGCTTAGCATCAGAAACCAAGAGTAAAACAACATATCATTCCATAAAAAAAATTAAACATAGAAAACAGTACAATCAGAAGAGGTTACATAGAAAAAGGAGAGAGAAATTGTCACACCACTACTAGGTATTAAAACAAATAACAACAAATAAGTTTTGAATTTGGACCTAAAAAGAGCTACATCTTTAATCATCCGAATATCAGTGGGTAACTTGTTCCAGAGTCTCGGGGCAGATCACCCCACCATGTATACCTGGACAGTGGGACTTCTTAAACCAGTTGATTTGGTTGGTTGTGCTCACGCAGGGTTAAAATCTCCAACAAATACTCCGGTGCCAGGCCATTTAAGGCCTTGAAAATCTTCTAAAATACACAGGGAGCCAATGTAGGGTGTAGAGAACAGGAGTGATGTGTGCATGTCTAGACGTATTCGTCAAAAAGCGAGCAGCAGCATTTTGCACGAGTTGAAGTTGAAGACGTCAGATGGACATCTGATTCAGACCAGCATAAAGAGAATTACAGTAATCCAACCTTGAACTAATAAAAGCATGAATCGCCTTTTCTAGATCATGCCTGTTAAGGAAAGGCTTAACTTTATCAGGAGATGAAGCTGGAAAAAGCTCATTCTAACAACATTACTGATCTGCTTGTCAAATGTCATGTTGCAATCAAAAAGTAACCCCAAGATTTCAGACAGTTTAAGGCATGAAACCAGAGCTCCAAACTCAAAGCTGGACCGTTTGGCCTGCCTAAAGTACTGAAGATGATACACTCAGTTTATTATTATGACCTGACTGGAAACCTGTTGTGCATGTACTCAATAATAAACTACATGTCCCTACAGCCACAGTGGGTGGTACATATTAGTGCCAGTGAAGGTCTGTGGCTCTCAATGCTTGATGGGAAATAATAGTTTTAAAGAAATGGTTTAACATTGTGGGAAATATTTACTTTCTTGCTGAGAGTAAGATGAGGAGATCAATACCAATCTCAGACGTGTCAATCTTTTAATCTAATTTAGGCCAAGAAAGTGAATCAGCATATTTTCCAAAATGTCTAACCCTTTTTTTCAAGCGTGCTGCCTGTGTAGTACCAGATAGTAACTTGGGACTTCTTTCAATCATTTCACACTTCCTCCTCCCTCCTAATCTCTTCATGTTCCCCCCCTTATCTTTGACTTGTTTTTCCATTCTTTTCATTTTTGCCTCTCGATCACCATGTGTGTGAGTTGCCTCCTCCCTTCCTTTGGTTCTTTACGTCTTCATTTCTTAATACTGAATGTATTTCATTCCCCTCTCAACTTATCTTCTAACTTTTTCATTTTCACCTGTATACCTGTTTTTCCTTTGTTTCTTCCATACTTCCTTTCCTCATCCCATCCTCTCTTGTGTTCTCTTCTACCTTTTCTATTCCCTTGCTTTCCACATGTGTACTTTTCACCCATTATTAATGACTCCTTTGGTGCTCCATGTGTTGTTTTTGTTACCCTCCTTCCATCTTTCATTCTGTCTTCATGTAGTTGCTCCATCAGATCAAGATGCCCAGGAGGAAGGTGAGAAATGGTCACAAGAGTGTATGGCTGCAGCGTGGAGACCTCCCGTCTCTAGCACCTCGTCTCATGCCCTCCTGGCTG
This sequence comes from Etheostoma perlongum, assembly GCA_026937815.1. Taxonomy (NCBI): domain Eukaryota; kingdom Metazoa; phylum Chordata; class Actinopteri; order Perciformes; family Percidae; genus Etheostoma; species Etheostoma perlongum. Next base: position 22,743,211 of record CM049385.1, on the reverse strand, counting down.
GGCTGTCCCCAAGCGTTGACTTTTCAAAATAAAAGCTCACAAACTCTGACTTTCAAAATAAAAGCTCACGTCTGGTCCGCTATGTCTTCATACTTTGGTGTTTTGGATGTTTTTGAACTAAGTAGTATGGCAATCATGCTAATTAATACAATCATTTTTTTCAGCAGAGTGTATGGCTGCAGCCTAGAGATCTCCCAGATAGGCCGTCTCATGCCCTGCTCCTGTCTCATGCCCTCCGTCTCATACCTCTCGTCTCATGCCCTCGTATTTCATGGCCCACTCCTGTCTCATGCATCCCGTCTCATGCCTGGGCGTGTCCAACGGTAAAAGCGCAAATTATTTTCTAAATGAAGTCACGGTTAAGTTAGTGAGCATAATGCAATTAATCGAACAGCGTTTCAACTCTTAAATTAAGGATAGTCATACATGCCCTATAGTTGGCAGTGTGTGGATGGTAATGTGGTCTCCCTGATGTTAACATTTGTTGTTTATTTGATGAAATTTTTATAATGCTTTATTTGCAGTAACAGTGAAAAACAGGACAAGCGTAATATAAAATGTATGCCAAGTGAAAAAATATGGCACAACAATGACGCCACCCACATAATACTAAAATGAATACGCTTTTATAATTATAACATATGAGACCACAAAGAGTAGGCTACAATGAAAAGATGTTCATGCCTCCAATTAGGATCTGGTAGCTAAAAATCTTTTTAATATTCTTTAATTTCGAAAGCTGCCTATATGGATATGAAATTTCACAACAAAAATAGGATTAATATAAAATATTGGTTTACCTCATCCTCATATCATAAATCATTTAAAACTGCATCAGCGTTTAACATTGATGTTTGTTTAATCCATAGCCCATGAGAGGGTTTAATTTTGAGGTCCGAAAGGCGCATCACTGAAGTGTTGGCCTCCTCAAGTGTAATATTGTGATTAGGCTACACAACAACAGTTACCACAAAAATAAGTGATAATCAATCTGTATTCAATAGCAATTTGCTATTGTAATACAAAAAGAAATGACAGAATGTCCCTTCCGGTTTAATCAGCCAGACAATTTGAGCTATAGTTTTGTAGAAACCGTGGGATTTATCAAAGTGAATAAATCCCGTCCTCACATATAAACACAAAACTGCTTTGCTAGTTCCATCGTGTTGTAACTAAGACATCTGCTGAAAAAATAACGTGATTGCCCTACTGTTTAGTTCAAAAACATCCAAAACACCAAAGTATGAAGACATAGTGGACCAGATGCAAGCTTTTATTTTGAAAAGTCAAAACTCTGGGATGGCACCAGCCTGAAGGGCATAAGACGGGAGCCATGTGACAGGAGGTCTACAGGCTGCAGCCATACCCAACTCGAAATGATGGACGGGTTGAAGGGGTTTTCTTTTTTTTTGCTCAGCCCCATGTTGGTCGCTTTTTATTTACCTCAGGTTAATTATCCAAAATATTGAAATTATCTACAGCCAATGGACATGGGCTTTACTTTATCAGGGTTTCCGCGGGGTCTTAAAAAGTTTTAAAAAGTCTACAATTTCAAAATCTAAATTTGAGGCCTTAAAAAGTCTTTAATTTGCTGAAGTATTGGGTTCTAGGTCTTCTAATAATTTTAAACAGGTCTTTTCTTACGTCCATGCAACACTACCTCTAATGCTAATTTCTTTAAATAATTTTTTAGCTTTCGAATTATTGGCACGAGTCTCTTTTGGATTGTACCACAGACATAAAAGGGATTTGATGTTTTGGCTATAGGAAGAATATAAAAAATATATATATTTTAGTGATACTTGGCTTGAAAAAACAGAATTTAAAGCTGATGCCATGTTAAAGGTCTTGAATTTCATTCATTATGGTCTTAAAAAGGTCTTAAAAAGTATTAAATTTGACTTGTTGAAACCTGCAGAAACTCTGTTTATGGAGTAATTTGATCTCCTAAATAAATAAAAATCTGTACCTATTTACCTTCATTCATTCCTTTATTTGGATATCCCTTAGCAACAATCACAACGTGCAAATTCACATGCATTTGAAACAAGACATAAAGTGCAAGGAAAACCTACTATAATCGCCCTTCATTTTTAAGAACATTTTTTAAATTGTAATGTGGTCAAAAAAGTCATGTGTTTTATTTTCCTCATCTGGAAAGCAAAGTGTGTATAAAAATGATGTCCTTGCTCTTTTGTTTTGTTAGAACTAATAAAAACTGCTAAATTACCTTTTCTTTTCTCAGTCCCATGCTTGTTGTGTTTTCAGTCACACTAATAACTTTATTAACAACTTTCAGATTTTCTAATTCTCCTTCTGCATAATTGGGGAAAACATTTTTGTTCAAAAATAAAATCAATAATTTTTTGCTTGTCTTTCTCTCTTTCATCGACAGAGGAGCGCCCCAAACCCAAGTATGTTCATATTATTTTATTGTGTTTGCATGGTTATTTTTTCAATTATGTAATATTCCCTTAATCCTTTTTTGAGCCGTTAAAAAAAACTGTCAAACCGTCGTTTTGTGCTTCCTTTATTTCATCAGACCTATGGTGCCTCAACTCGCCCCTCCAAAGATTCCTGAGGGGGACAGGGTGGATTTTGATGTAAGTCCTGAAAAGTGGATCAAACCAGATCACTTTTATTTTCTTTGTTTTTTGACTTTGCATCTGCATTTAATGGGAACCACAGCTGTTAACCCTTAGGCTGCATTAGCTCAGTCTGTGGGGACTTGGTTTAGGAACCGAAGAAGTTGCCAGTTCATGTCCCCGTACCAACCAGGTGCGGAGCTAGATGTTGTAAACAATTGGGGCTGTGATAATAGAATGCCTAAAAATCTGTAAATCACTTGGGATAGTTGCCAAGGAAAAGAATCATCCTGTAGAGCCTACATCCATTTTACTTACTGTACATCCACCTGTCTTCATCATTCTGAAACCATAACACAACAAATGTTGAGAATGACTCCTTTATATATATATATAATCCATTTTATTCCATGTCTAGTATATATAGAGATAATAGAAATAAGTACTCCCTTCTCCACCAGGACATCCACAGAAAGCGTATGGAGAAGGACTTACTAGAGCTGCATACTCTGATCGACGTCCACTTTGATCAGAGGAAGAAAGATGAGGAGGAACTCATCAGCCTCAAGGAACGAATCGTAAGTTCACTGTGATACACTAAGACTCTTTCTGGCTAATGTTGAAACATGAATGGGGCACTAGACACACACATATAAAAAATTCTATTGTAAATTTATTTCTTGTGTGTATACTGTAATTCACTTAACAGTAGAATCAGAGATTGTCCTGCAATAGGTAGTATCGCATTGCCAGACCTTCCTCCACAGCACTGTGCAGGAGGGTCTTGCTAGTCCACATAGCATTCTGGGATGATCGTGCTCTGGTTTATTGGCACATTTTTAAACCCATCATAATCGTCTTGGGCAGCGCTAAGCATTGGAACGTGCATAGGTGCCTCTGCAAACTAGCCTAAGGAAGGGACTTTTTTGGTGGAACATGTGTACGTTCAAAGGTTGTTTTAGTCACGCAACAGAAAACTCAGACTGGACAGATAGTCTAGGTAGCTGTCTGGATTTACCCTGCAGAGATCTGAGGAGCAGAGTCCTCAGAAATCCACCAGAGTTTAGAATGCCAACACAAAGGAATACGTTGTTGATATAGACTAAGCAAAAGGAGAACGTGGTTTTACTGTGTCATGTATCATGTCTACATGTATCTTCACAACAGTGGCACAAAGTTGCTATGTAATCAAGTACACTTAAATACAAATTTGAGGTACTTTACTTGAGTGTTTCCAATTTGTCCCTTTTTTATATTTCTACTTTCTTATAACATATTAGAGCGAAATATAGAATGTACTGTACATTTATCAGAAGTTTGTAAATACAATGCGTTGTTTGCATTAGTAGTTCCACCAAATACAAACCCACTCTACTCTTCTTAGATGGTTCCATTGAAGTAACTGACTAGAGAAGTCAGTAAAAAAAAAAAAAAAAAATTATAATAATAACAATAATACAAACCATTGAGTTGCAGAAACTACTAATATAGTCATATATAATAGTACATCAGTCACAGGTGCCATTTGTACTGCAGAACATGTACTTACGCTGTACTTTTATACACTTTAATGTACATTTGGCAGATAATACTTATGTACTTTTAACTTGGAAGGATATTAAATGCACGATTTTTACTTGTAATAGAGTATTTCTAATATACTTCTAATACTTCTTAAAGATAGATGTTGCTAAGTTATTAATAACCTATTTGTCAGTAATTTTTGAATGAGTTATAAAAAAATAGAGACATACAAAAGTCCCCTTTTGTAATTAATGAATGATTTAATGTACTTTTTATCCCAATGCTGTTTCATGTTTAATAAACTGCATCAAGCGTTTTATGGCTTGTTTGCTTTGCTTTTCCATCAGGAGCGTCGTCGGTCCGAGAAAGCTGAGATCCTGAGGGTCAGAGCAGAGAAGGAGAAGGACAGACAGAACAAGATTGCGGTAACACACACAAACGCACACACACACACACACACACCCTCTCATACACAAACACACGTTCATACTCACACAAAAATGTATAAATAAATCACCCAGTCCACACATATAGGCTGGAAACTCAAATTGTTTCTCATATGTGAAACAACTGTTCATTTATAAAATGTAAAAAGCTGCTCAACACAGCATAAAATATGCCCTTCAGGTGCAAAACAATATAATTTCGGGGCTCAGCCCAGATCTGAGGGGGGGAATTTACTTTTTTATACTTTTTAAAGATAATTGATAATAGAATGCCTAGCAATCTGTTCATCATTTGGGAAAATCATAATAGTTGGCAAGAAAAAGAATCATCCTGTAAAGCCTACATCCCAGAGGTGGTTTAGTTTCTGTCCCATTGCTTGTAGACGAGTATGCCTGTCTGTTTTTTTTTTTATTGTGTGTCGTCTTCAACTTTGCGCACGCGCTGGAAAACAGTGTTAACTTGTCCTGCTTCAGTGTCCCGATACAGTTCACAAAATTGCAAAACTCTACTATTCCCAAAGAGGGGGTAATATGTGCAGTAATAGATCAAATGTAGGTGGAAGGAGAACTATGCCGTTTTTGTAGCTTAATTTACCTTACCTGAACAGCTTCAGAGTCAATGGAATGGTTAGATTGCTTTTTTCGGGTTGGATTGTGGTCGTCTCGCTTCTTCCAAACGCCTGTGAGCTTAAAATCCACCCATGCGTGATATCAGGTCTCGTGATGTAACGAATTGCTTCACGGCACTGCATACATATGCCTACACGTGCTCATTCAAGATATCTATAACAACAAGTTAGCAATAGAGCTTTTCATTGCTGAGCTGGAAAAAAAGAAGCAGAAAGCTGGGAAAGCATTGTTGGAGGAACAAAGAAAGAGGAAACGGCAGACTGACCGAGCGAGGAGTCAGACACAGGTAAACGTAGGAGCTGCCAAATATCTATTCTGAAGCTGTGAAGGGGGAAGGGGGGGGGCTCTATAGAGCAACCTGCAAGCAAAAAGCAAAGAAATTGCCAAAAGCAGCATAGCGCCCCTTTAGCACTTAGTATTCTCGTGTTTATTGTTATATGTGTATTATTGGTAGTCTTTTGTAGAACCAAACCTATTGAGGGTTGGTGGTTAGTGACACTTGTGCTTAATATATTTGGTTGTGATATATTAATGGGGCCACATGTGATATATTAATATCACATGTGGCCCTCACGGGTTTTATTGTTCACCAACTGTCTTCATCATTCTGTAACCGGAACAGGTACCTGAAGAGAGGCAAAAATTGTTAGGCTACATATATTTTTGTTACACTATATATAGAGTTCACAGAATGAATGTCAATATTTCCCCAGTAATAGAACTTTTGCTCCATTGATTTGTCGCTCCAGTCAGAGAGACTAAGGGGAAATGACACAAAGTTGAAGCTATTTTAAAACCTTTAAAGATTTCAGGCTTTGGAAAAAACATTGGGGGTTAGAGTCCCAGAAGCCAGCCCCACCACTCAGCCCCTGATCAATGATGTTCAGCATCTCTGAAATCAAGAAACACCCCGGAATAAAAAAAAACAAATCTGCATCTTTCTACGATCTAAAGTGGCGTACTCATCGGACTCAAAGAGCCAAGCCTAGGAGAGCATCCGTACATGAGCGCCACATGTGTCTTATTGACAGCTACTTTCATCCAATCTTAAGTCAGCACCATGGAAACACGGAGAGCATATTACCATATATGGACGTTTTACGTAGCTGGTAGCTGGTAAGTGGTAGCGGGACACCCACAGAACAGAGAAACGTTTTTATAGATGTTCATAGAGAGAGATTCACATGAAGAATGTGTAAATCTTTATTTAAATATTAAAAACAACTTTTTGTAGTCAGATTTAACACTGAGCGACATTTTTCAAGTTTTTGTCAATCCTTTTTAAGGAGGAACGTCACAGAAAAGAGGAAGAGGAAGCCAAGAAGAAGGCTGATGATGACTTCAAGAAGAAGAAAGTGCTGTCTGGCATTGGAGCCAACTTTGGAAGCTTCTTGGCCAAGGTCTGCTGTTATTCTCAGTAGAGATCATGATAACCCTGATGACGATGATGATAATGATGATGATGATGATGATGATGAAGATGTTGACTGTGCACTGTGTGTCTTCCCATCCCAGGCCGAGACGAGGAGAGGAAAGCGTCTGACAGGTAGAGAGATCAAGAAGAAGACTCTGTCCGAGAGACGAAAGTCGCTAGACATCGATAATTTGAGGGAGGATGCGCTCAAGTGAGCTTTGGATTTCTCTGCATGTAGCCTCATGAATGGGGTAGTAGTTAGAGTGATACTGAGTATCTAAGGAGTTTGAATGGTGGTTTCTTTTTTTCCTTTCAAAATCAAAAACTCAAGATCAAAGGTGTAACGAATGGATTAAACAGTTTGTGTCTCCGCCAGCTTCAAACGTTAGTATGTCTAGCTAACTCATACCCTTTTCCCACCAAAATTGACGTGTATATGCAGGTTTTTAGAGACTTTTCTCCCAATGCCCGTAGACCAGGTTTGTTTTTATTGTGTGTCACATTCAACTTTACGAATGCGCTGGAAAACAGTGTTAATGTTTCCTGTTACAGCTTCCCGATACAGTGTACAGAATTGCAAAACTCTCATACCGATCGCTCTGCATTAACTGTCACGCTTTCAAGGCACAGTACATGTCCACAGGTAGCCTCACTTCCATGCTTCCCATTCATTGTCTATGGAAGCAGCCAGGGAATGCATTGTGGTCAGCATCTCAACAAGTTTCCAGAGACAGGGCAGCGAATTGATCCTCATTTGCATAAAGTTATGATTCAGGCTACTTACTGCAGATCATGGGGTCTAGCATGATTTGCAAAACTCCTGAAAACGTTGTAAACTGATCATTGCCTATTTAAAATGAATTTAGCAGCTGATTTCTCGCCATAAAATGTTCTTAGAAAACACATTTCGGTGAACTATTTTTGTAAAATAAGTGAAAGTTTACAAAAAACAAGCTGTCATGCTGGTCTGTTTTGAAATCTGGAAGCATTCATTCAATCAGGTGCAACCATTAGATAGGTGGTTAGATGGTGTTGAAAGCTTAAAACACCAAACACCGTGTAGGAAGGTGTAGCCTGTTTTCTTTGCTTGTCAGTGGTCAGTGAAGAGAAACTAATAACTGCTAGTGGGCGAGCCCATCAAGCATCCAATGCTTGAAAACGGGGAGATTCCTGAGGGTAGGCATACAGTAGAAAGCAGCATGGAGGTCATCTAAAATGTTACGGTGGTTATTCAGCCTTTCTTTCAAACTCGGTGCCGACTAATTTATTGGATGTGCGCTGCTTGGAATTTGTGGCCGAGATCATAGAAGTTACAGGCGAGGTTGACGTCATGGCCACTCGCGTCATAGCATCCTGAGTCATAGCCTCATAGACTGCTACAGTTCAACAACACAGACTGCTCCGTTAGAACTCGACACACTGGGTTGTTCTCTCAGCTGAGACGAATCAGGTCAGAATCATAGAAATAAAGTAGGTGGTAAAGTATGGATCTTAATTTGATCTTTGTGTTTCCAAGGCAACGGGCTCAGGAGATGTGGAACTGGATCTACCAGCTGGAGTCTGACAAGTTTGACTTCATGGAGTACATGAAGCACCAGAAATATGAGGTACTGCTGGTACTTGCTAAGTCATGTTTTATTGTGTCATCTTTTATAGTATCATCTATATGTCCGTGGCTGTCCTATACTAAATTATGTACTATCTGTCTATCTAGCCATTTATTTGTCTATCTATCTACAGTATCTAGAATAGCTTTTGTGTTGCATTACTGGAATCACTTTACTTTCATTTTGCACACTTTGGAATTACTTTCTGCAAAATGGCAAGAAAGAAAAAGCTTATTACAAAGAAGTGCACCTCTTTTTGTTGTAGTGGAGTCTTGGTTTAAATAAATAAGACAGGTCATAATATCATGAGTGACAAACGTGTCTCTGTCAGGAGACGATTGTCTCCTGTCAGAGACACTGCTGACAGATGATCCTGATGAGAAGGGTTTTGGTTGCATTTTGCATGTTAGAGTAACTGTTATGCTGAGCTGCATGTCGGTAAATATAACCGTGAAGAACTTTGACAAAGTGAACTCAGAAATGTAATTTAGAAATTGTAAAAGAGAAAAACTGGGGTCTGTATTGCAGTAAGTAATTTAACAAGCAACAATGTTGCCTCTGGGATTTTTTATATAATGAAGATAACTTTTATTCTGACATATTAATATAATTATTGATTATGAAAATAATCAGTAGTACTGATTCCTTTCATAATGGTTTTGATTCTTTTTCTATTATCTAAAATTCCTGCTGTTTGCTTCCTGCAGATCACCGTGCTACTGAACAGAATCCAACATGCTCAGAAATTGTGAGTATAGTTACTTCTATACAAAATATACTGTATGATATGATAAACTGCAGATAAACTTCAATACCTGTTACATCTGTTCCTACTTTCCTCCTCTTTTCCTCTCACAGTAAAAAGATCCATGGCAAAGGCAAGGTGGGAGGTCGCTGGAAGTAATGGGGGGGGGGACCCTGATTCTACCCAAATAAAAAGTGGAGGCATTATAGGAATGGAGGAATAACTCATTGATGATCTTTTGATGCCAGAGCTGCTTTCTAGTCATTTTCTGTGTATGTGTGTGTGTGTGTGAAAGATATTAAATGTTTAATGATAAGATGTATTGATAATAAAACAACATGCACTCAGTTTTGATTTGTAGTTTTTTTTTCTTCATCTAATGTGTGTGGAGCGCAACACCAGAATCGTTTGTTTCCCTGTTGTTAGCTGCTGTACTCTGGTTTAGACATCAGGGGAATCAGGGGGTTTTCACATAAAGTCTTCTTTAAACTATCCAGACTCAGTCCTTTTAACACTCCTTTTGTCCTCGGGTCAAATTTGACCTGTTTTCAAAGTTTCCATATCAGAATTGGGTTTCTTTCAACCAAATTGCACAAAAATTACACGGATGATTCCAAAGAAACACTTTAATTAACTCTTTTTATCAATGATTACTTACCTACTTTCATTTTATTCGGGGGTGTTTTATTCAATTTTATAGCATTTGAGGAAAAAATGAAAAAAAAATTCATAATAGTACCCTGACTAAACTTTGACATATAGTGACATATAGTCTGTGATTCTCTCAACATATGTAATCTGATTTGAACTATTAGTCAAAATAATTCATAATTTCAGCTTTCAACTCAAAAAATAGGTATAGTTTCATATAAATTAGGTTTATTGGTCATGAATTCCAAAAAATAAGTGTAAAACTATTAAGTTGGTGTTAGTGGTGAATCCGTTGGTAAAGGGGAAAAAAAAACGTAAAATGAAGCGACCTTAAAAAAAGCGACAGAAACGTTGAAAAAAGGGTTACCCACTTTTTGGTTACACTTTACTTGAAGTTTTCTACATAAGAGTGAAAATGACACTGTCATGGCACAGTCATGACGCATGAACCCTAACCTTAACCCTAACTTCACAACCAAATGACACTTACTAAAAAGTGTTATGTCATAATCGTACCCCCCATTGTTGTCCACAAAACTAATACTACATCCAGCTAGCCAACTCTGCTTCGCATAACAAGAGCGGGTGAAGCCCATGGTGAAACCCCGGGTGTAGCTTTGTCCTCGGTCACTGGCCTGCTGCTGATTTGTAAATCGAGTTGGTCCGGTCCGAGATCTTCTTTCCTTATTTTTTCTTCCAGTGAATGTCTTTTTTGAAGGTTTTTTTGTAAAATCAGTGACTTAACTGCTGCCATAATCTCCACTAAAGGGATTTGTGTAATTGTCAGCTTGCAAGGGTTTGATGAGAATCAATCAGATTGGATAAAATATCATGTATCCAATTCTGATAGGGGGATGAATTCTCATCATGTATCCAATTCTGTCCAGGAACGCAGAGAGCTGTGCCCGGAGGAGAATCTTTAAGAAACCAATTAGAGACCAGGGGCATAATTTATAAAACCCGTTACGCAAAATAAAGTTGCGTGAAGCAGAGTGAAATTTGCGGTTGCAACATTCCTCGCAAAAGCCGGGATTTACAAAGAATTTCCATGCGTAAAAATGTGCCCACCTTTTGACCGTGCGTGTGATGGTGCGTAACGCTCCCAAGGCTTTGTAGACTGCGTTTTAGGGACCTCCGATGGTAACACACATGAATAAAGTACTCTGGATGCAGAGTGCACAGCCTGCATCCAGAACACCTGTGCCACTGCTTCACACGGCTTCACATTACCCTGATGAAGCCAATATCCACTACCGGTTTATTGGACTTTACAGACAATAAATAAATAGCCCTACAGTTCCTGATGACCTGTGTATTGCAACCAATCAACAGCATGGCAGATTTAGCATTGCTCAAAGATTTTGGAAGAGCACCTCAATCTCACAATCACTGAATCATGTTTTCTCCCCCATTTTTCCGTTTCCGTTTCCGAGACTAGTCAGGTGCTGTCAACTCGCACCGCCTCGTTTCGAGTCTGAATTGTAGCTCAAAGCATTATCAACTTGCATTTGGCTTGTAGCAACCACTACAGTGACAATCATTAGTTTGTTTGTATCGATTTATTTTCATTAGTATGGAAGCTACAGTGGAGGTACATCGCTGGAAAGATCTGAAGACCCACTGGTGTACTGGATAAATCACGAAAATGTGTAGGCCTACCCTCACCTTTTTAAACTGGCTAAACATAAACTTCTCTAAATGTGGAGAGGTTGTGAGCAAAAAAAGAAACAGGTTCAGTCCAAGAAGTGTGGAAAAAAATAATGTTTCTTAATAAAAATCATTGAGTGTTCCCTATCCCATAACCCCCCTGGCCATAGTTTCACAAGCACTAAAGAACACATTTTCAAAACTATTCCTCTAATTGGTTCAATGCTTCACCAAAGCTTAATTTGGCCATCACTACATATGAGAACTGGTGAACATTGCAAAGATTTAAAAGATTACACATATCCACCACTAGGTGGTGCTATAGTAGAAAAACGTGTGTGACCTCCCAAATTTAAAAAAAGTATATCCATGCGATCCCAAAACTTAGACACAAAACTTAACACAGTCGTTCCTCATGTGCCAATGAGGCTGTGTGCCAAATATGGCGTCAATCGGCCTTTAGATGGTGTCACTCCCCGATGTAAGTCGACTGCATGCGTCACTTTGCGACGAGTGAAGATGTGAGCTGCGCATGTGTCACTATCGACAAGCAGCCCACAAGATGCTAACGAGAGACTTCTCTAATGTCAATACAGTAAAAATGGACCGACTTAACGAAGTTCGTTGACTGCTGGCTACAAGTTAGCATCAAACACAACTAGGCACTTGAATGGTGTTTTCAGCTAACGTTAGCAATCAAACACTCATAGATAGCTAAAACATTTTTGAAATGATTCCTATCCTCTGTTATTGTATGTAATGAGAAAAGTTTATTATTTCATGGATTTCACAAATTTCAGTATGACATTTTATGCTGTAACCGATTTAAATATGAGCATGCACGACTCAAATCTGCACTCGACTCACATCGGGGAGTAACAGATGTTGCTGTTTTAATTTTTGTAATTAATTAGCAAATTCGCTTTATGCAAAATGTACTGTTAGCTAATAACTGGATTTATTTGTCTGAGGAAGAGGGGAAGTGGGAAGGCAGACGCCAGGGACAGGGACGAAGAGACGGTGGTAGGAGAGTCTCAGGGGAGAGAGTAGGCCTACTTGGGGAGAGTGTGGAGGAGTCGGGTAGTGGAGCCGAGGAGGAGACACTGGAGCAGGGAGCGGAGACGAGGATAAGTGGAAGCAGGGTGCCGTGGGAGAGGGTCCGAGAGAAGGAGCCAGCTGTCCGGAGACGGGAAACAATGGTGGAGAAGATAACTGCGAGGAAAAGACAAACAGGGTAACTACAGTACATATAACACGGAGATACAGCATGCTCGAGGATATAAGGAGCTTGCGAGAGTTTCACCAGGGTTACTGGAGCAACGATCTACGAAGATGATTTGAAGTGCCAGGGTTGAAATACTGTAGTTGATTGGAGATGGCAGGCAGGTGTGAGCAGCGGGAGCAGGTTACTGTGGATGAGACTCAGGTATGCGTGGTCAGCTGGTTTCAGCAGGCGGGAGAGTGGAAAAAAAGAAAACAGCAGGGAAAAACAGGGCAGGCCAACAGAACACTCAGATAGAAAAATAGTAAATTAAACTAAAACTCACGGCCAGCTGGACCCTAACCATAACAGTAACTCCTCCTAGAGCGTGAGTCCCGTCTGCACAGAAATGTGCACGTAGACTCGGTGGACCCTCATGACAAACGTTATCAAAAGAATTTTGATAGCTAACAAATTTACAGAGGAAGTTGGGTATCTTATCAAGATTTATTCCAATTGCCACCAAACATGATACAGTTGTTCCACATATGGGCTTGAGCATCCATGCCAAATTTAGAGTGAATTGGCCATTAGATGGCGCTGTTCAGTTTTTTTAAATAATTAGCCAAATAGCAATATATGGGAAACCTACTTCGTCCAACACCTCCTGGGCCATGAGTCCAATCTGCACAAAAACTTGGATGACTAAATGTGATCAAAAGAATTTTGATAGCTAACGCAATGCGCAAGTTATAAAGGACCAACTTCCTGTAGGTGGTTGTTGAAACAGGAACGGTTGTATCTTGGCAGAAGTTATTCCAATTAAACTGAAATTTAGAATGTGTGGTCTACATGTGAGATTGAGTTTATACTCTTATGCTCTAGCCACACCCATGTACACAGACCACGCCCTTTTTAGAACTTGTGAACGTTTAAGGGAAACTCTTGTGAGAGGTATCATTGAACTCAGCAGAGAGTTTCCTTTTTAATTGGAAACTCTTATTATTATCACATGCTTAAGATACGCTGTTTTTTTTATTAATTAATAACTCAGCAGATTAATCAAACCCCCTTTAATTCCTTCCTTAAATCCTACCTCACATGTTAGGCTCATTGAGACTCGGACAAGGACTAAATAGGACACACCACTAATCCAGTCACTGCATTGAATCAGGACACACACACACACACACACACATATGCACAGACCTCCCAGCTGAGCACTGCATTGCCTTTGGCATGTGAATACCACAGTTTGTCCAGAAAAAGCCTGCACATTTATAATTGGATTACTGGAATAAATGACAGCAATAATCACAGGGTGAAGGATTAGTTGCCCACAGAAAATTACAGTTAATGCTTCAGTTCTTTTGCTTTACAGTAGGATATAATCCCATTCTGAAGCATGATATATCTTAATTAGCTTATGGTTCCAATAGAGTTTTTTAGAAAAGACATCTTCAACCCTAAATGATGCATTCAAGTGATTGTGTGTGTGTGTGTGTGTGTGTGTGTGTGTGTGTGTGTGTGTGTGTGTGTGTGTGTGTGTGTGTGTGTGTGTGTGTGCGCGTGTATGTGTGTGTGTGTGACTTTCTGCTTTCTACATGTGAATCTATCCAATTGTCAAACCATCTGTCATTGTTTGGATATACTTTATTATTATTACAGTTATTTATTTACAAACACATTACAAGTATTGAAATAGAAAACCGCAAACAGCTTTCCATTTTTTATGATTAACAACACACACATACACACACACACATACACACACACACACACACACACACACACACACAAATATCAATGTGCATACTCACCAAACACACAAGATCACCACTCATTCAAACACAAGTACAGAAAGAGACACAAAGAGAAACAGAACAATAATCAGTAAAAACATGTAACTAAATGCAAAACATTTCACACGGAAAAATCAAGTTTGGAAGATAGGAGAGTTATCAGGGTAAACAAGAGGAAAGAGGAAATAAAGAAGAACACAGCTCTGCAACAGCAAAGATACTCAAACAGAAAGGGTAGATGATTTTTTATGGGTATTTCTTTCATAGCAAGATTCAGGTTTAAAGGAAATGCATATTAAAGGGGCACTTTCCCATTTTACTCACGATGTTCACTGTACTTATAAGGAGAACTCTTAGCCTCTGAAAACAGTTGTATATGTTTTCTTTCACTGTGAAGAAGCTTTTGAACGTCTGACAAAAATAGCCCTAGGAAGTCAAAATTTTCAAATCAGAAAATTAGGAGAACCTCACCAACTATGTCTGCTCCAAGCATTAACAGTAGTGGAAGCTGTGGTGACATACTGTTCATTAGCACTTCTGTCTTATTTGTGTCTCATTAAATCAGTCGTACACACAGCACTGTCCATCTTCTATCTTTTACAGTGGCCAACACTGGCAAATACACTGGAACTAAAAAAAACACATGCAAAGAGACAAAACACAAGCAAGAAACATCTTCAATATTTTGACAACACATGCGCAGCATTTAGCAAAGGCGCTGCATACACATACACGCTCTAGGAAACACAGAAACAATGCAAAATGAAAAGCACACAAACCCCAGAAGTAAATGCAACAAAAAACTCTGCATCCAGATTACAGATAATGGAAGTTCTCCAGGCCTCTAGAAGGAGCACTAAGTGGAACAGCTTGACTTTCAACCCCACGGAGAGAGACACAGAGAAAGAGAGAGAGAGAGAGAGAGAGCAGATGAGAGGTTTGTTTAGGAAACAAGGGAGAAAAGTGTAGAAAAGAGGCGACATAAAAAAGGTGCATATTAATTTTTACGTTTGACCCTAGTCCTTTACAGTAATATAAAAGAGGTTTACATAGCTACCGTGTCAGAGACTGGCTTGCGAGCTAACACTGTATGTTACTAAAAAGTAGAACACCTGTTAAAATGTAATAAAAAATATCCACTCTCTCTGACATAACCTCTCCTTCCGTTGTGTTATCTGGATGCAGTGTTTTTCTGTTGCATTTGTTTTTGGGGTTTGTGCGCTTTTCTTTTTGCATCGTTTATGTATTTGCAGTGCGTTTATGTATTTGGTTGTGTAGAGTAACAATTATTAATATTGAAGGTGTAGTATTCAGGGTTTTAGGGACTAAAAGTTAGGATATTTTGCTTTGATTTTGACACTTTTTTAATTTCTCTTGTGAGTCTCCCAATTTTATGGAAATTAAATACTAAATTGCCAGATTACCCCTTTAATATTTAAATAGGTGAGTTATGTGTATGCATGAGCTAATGCAAGAACATTTAGCTGCATTGTGCACTGTAGATTTGTATACATTTGAGGGTGTACTCAACAATATAAAGCACACATGTAGTCATATAAAGAGACCCCAAAATGAAATATTACAAATGAATGATTTAGTGAAATGGAAACAACTTATAGATTACTTTTCAATATAATACCTACAGATGTTTGGTTTCAAATGAAAGAACACCCCACTCCCTCTCACCTACACATAATTGTGTGTGTGTGTGTGTGTGTGTGTGTGTGTGTGTGTGTGTGTGTGTGTGTGTGTGTGTGTGTGTGTGTGTGTGTGTGTGTGTGTGCGTGTGTGTGTGAGAGAGAGAGAGAGAGAGTGTGTTTAGCGGATGGGGGCCTTCAGAGCAGCATCCACCTCCTCCTCTGGGCACAGTGAGTGCCACTGGGCCACTGGACGCCTGGGATTGGCCAGCATGTCTGACCAGTGGCGTAGTCCGACACCTGAGGCACCGTAGCCGATCCAGAATTTGCCAATGGCGTCGTTGCTGCCAAGCTTGTCGTAGTCATACACAGTAATTATCACCTGGAGTTTCTGTATGTGGAGACAGCCGAGGAGGAGAAGCTAGTGAGAGACAATCGGACTGTACCAATCTTTTTCTTTAATCTGTAGGACATGTTTTGTAGGCTGGGATGTCTCTACAGCACCACAATACTTAATTTAGAATGGTTTGACAAATATAATGCCTTTAACAAATATTGCAACCCAGATAAAATTGTGATAAACTGTGCAGCCCTAATGTACAGTATATATTTTATAAACTTAACTTAAACTTTTCACAATAAACCTGCGTTACAAACTGGATGTGTAGTGTATAAAACAAGTAGGCATTTAGGAGGCTATAAGGGTCAGTTGTTGAGATATTTCAGTGTGGACCAAAGTGGTGGACCACCTGATCGACCCACAGTGCCTGTCCTTAAACTGCTACCGTGACTAATAATGCAGCCATAAAAGAATAGAATCTGAATTTGAAACAATTAACTGAATGCAAGCTTTTATGATAAGTGAGAAGAACAAGTAAATGTCAAAGGAAACGTGTTATATTCAACTAAAATGTACAAACCTGGATCATGGAGAAGGGGATCTCAAAGCTAAAACTCTCATTGAAATAAGGATTCAGAGTGTTTTGTTTCACTGACGTCTTCTTCTTCTTTATTCGCTTCCCATTGTGCTGCAGCACCACCTTAACAAAGGGATCTGAGAGAAAGAGAGAGACACGACATCAGTTGTTAAGTGGAGCTTTTCTTAACAACCTAATTGGAATTAAAACTACAACTGCAATGATAGAACAGAATAATAAAATTAGATGTGGACTATTAAATATTAGATATCTGTCTTCTAAATCAGTACTAGTAAACAATCTGATATCAGATAATCAAATTGATGTTGGATTGGATGCAGTAAGACAGGTAGATGAGGATAACAGAAGATGCAACATCTGTGGTGGAGTGTTAAAGAACAAACGTGGCGTTAAAATTCACCAAGGCAAGACCACGTGCAAAAAGCTGCTGCAGCAACGCAAAGCACTTGACAATACCCAGAGAGCCATCTCTGAGTATATCACAGCTGCTTGTCAGTCGGAGGACGACCGGAGTCAGGAGGTACACCATAGTGCTCCAGAAAGCAAATGATATGAAGAAACCAACGCTAAACCAGATAAGCGTGGAAGTGCGAAAAACGTAATTCTTCTCTGCACAACAGAGTCACTCCAGAAGAAACAGAGTGAAAAGCGTCATAAGAGGAAATCCTTTTCTTTTTTAACAACCCCTTCCAGTTTACAGCTGACCTCCTAGGAAAGCCTAAGAGCAGGCAACTTAGGTGTTCCAAGGAGGATGTGGAGAAGAACATGGCAACAGCACATGGTGACCCCGCAGAGACACCCCACTGGGAGAATGCCAGTTCCAGCTCCCAAGGCCCATGCCAATCTTTCCATTCAGCATGGTAGACTTCACTATGGTTGAAGTGAGGTCAGTTGTTGACCATCAGGCACAACGTACAAGATCTATAAAACTGCCCTCTGCTACTGAAGAGCCAAGCTCTTATGGACACTCTGGAAAAAAAGGCAGGAACCTGGGCTCTGGACACTCGCTGAGGGCTGCTTTGTACCTAAAGGACTGAACTCTACAGGACTTGAAAAGTCCTTCTTATTGGACATTGAAGGGAAAACAGGATCCTAGCAGCGCTGTTTTGGATGTACTGCAGCTTCTAGAGGCTTTTCTCAGGAATCCCAGTGAGGAGCGCATTGCAGTAGTTCAGCCTGGAGGAGACAAAAGCGTGGACAAGCTTTTCCGCGTCTGCTGGAGTGAGTGTGGGACGGAGTTTGGCGATGTTCCTGAGGTGGAAGAAGAAGGTCTTGCAGAGATGTTTGATGTGAGCCTTAAAGGCCAGATGAGAGTCCATTTTAACACCCAGGTTAGTGGCTGATGTTGAAAGTGGAATATTTTGGAATACCACCACAAAGACACCATATCCAAGTAGCTCTTGCAATTCCTGCTTGTATCAAAGCATCTTTGATGTTTATCTCATGTCTATCCCCGTTTAATATAACAGCGGACTCTTACTCTTAGTCCCTCCCAAATTGATAATTTTGTAGACGGTGCTACGACCTGCCTCCGGACAATTTACGGACTGTGTTGCTCCCCTCAAAAAGAAGATGATGAAGCAAAGGAAACTAGCACCTTGGTATAACTCCCAAACTTGTAAAATAAAACAAACTTCACAAAAAATGTAAAGTAAATGGCATTCCACCAAACTGGAAGAATCTCGTTTAGATTGGCAAGACTCAGAAATGCCAGATCAGACTATTATTCATCACTAATAGAAGAAAATTAGAACAACCCAAGGTTTCTTTTCAGCACTCTAGCCAGGCTGACAGATAGTCACAGTTCTATTGAGCCATCTACAGTGGTGTGAAAAAGTGTTTGCCCCCTTCCTCATTTCCTGTTCCTTTACATGTTTGTCACACTTAAGTGTTTCGGAACATCAAACCAATTTAAACAATAGTCAAGGACAACACAAGTAAACACAAAATGCAATTTGTAAATGAAGGTGTTTATTATTAAAGGTTCAGTAGGTAACTTTTGTAAAAATGTATTTTTTACATATTTGTTTAAACTGTCACTATGTCCTGACAGTAGAATATGAGACAGATAATCTGTGAAAAGATCAAGCTCCTATGGCTCCTCCCTGTGTCCCTGATGCCATTTGGCAGAAATACACCGCTCCCGATCAAAACAGCCAATCAGAGCCAGGAGGACTGTCTTAGCAGTGTCAATCACTCTCGTGTACGTGCTGCTCATAACCCTCCCCCCTCCCCCTCCCCCTTCCCCCCGCACAGCGCGTACCGTGTTCAAGCTCAAGATTACCCGTGTGCTGCAGCTGTGCTAATCGCGGAGAAACAACTTTTCAGTAAAACTGCCAATTTCTCGAGTGACACCTGCTCAGAAAACAAAGACGGGCAAACAGAAGAAGACCGATGACGAAAAGCGAGCTAAAAGAAAGAATTAAACCGAGCCGAAATTAAACGAGGGTCAACATCAGAGCGGCTTTTCAGAGGTGGAGGGAGCTACGCCTCCTGAAAGGATTCAACACGGATTCAGAGCTAGCCACATTTCTGCTTGACATGTAAGTATCCCTGCTGGATTTGTTTCATTTATTAATAACTAGCTACACAACTAAGCTAGCGATGGTTACAGTATCGCTGGTGATAGCGCAAATCTCATTTTACTCTGTAGCTTGTTGCTAGCTACGTCTAACAGTTAGCTTGTTAGCTTGTAGCACGGCAGGAATGTTGTAGCTAACTCCTTCACCGTCAGTATAAGCAATATTGTTTCGATCCCTACATTTAGTAAGCCTAAATGTGTTTTTGTCGATCATAATTAAATGCAGCTATGGTGAAACTACTTTAATTGTGCGCTGTCCCTGCCCCTGTTTCTTCCCCCTCAGGATTGTAAATCAAATGTCTGACAGACATTCTTTATGCTCCTCCAACAGGTCAGACATGGCCCCAGACACAGAGGCACGTGAAGGAATCGTCTTTTAGTCCAAATCAAGATGTTCAGTATTTCCATGTGTGTACTTTGCAAAAAAAGTTGATTTATTTTATGCATATGCAAAATAAAACCTAAGCCATATTTCTAAGATGTTGTTATTCCTTGGCTTAGTGAGCTTCCTCAGTGATTCATCATTCCTACTGAAAGTTTAGTGTTTTAAATTGATCCAAAAGGTAATTCAGTAATGTGTAAAGTGCTGCTTTTGTTCTCACAAATGAGCGATTACATAAACATTTTTAATCCCTTTTTTATTGAAAAATATTTACAAAACTTTTAATAGAAATATTTTAAATAAGCAATTTTTTTACATAAAGTTTTAAAAGCACAGCACACAACAGCTAAACCCTCCTCAGAATAAATCCCCTGTATTGTGTGGAAAGCATTGGTGGCCCTGCTTACTAGCCTGCGTGTTCACGGCAGGCTCGAGGAGCTGTGGAGGGGGGGGGGCTGTAGGCACAACGTACAAGATCTATAAAACTGCCCTCTGCTACTGAAGAGCCAAGCTCTTATGGACACTCTGGAAAAAAAGGCAGGAACCTGGGCTCTGGACACTCGCTGAGGGCTGCTTTGTACCTAAAGGACTGAACTCTACAGGACTTGAGAAGTCCTTCTTATTGGACATTGATGGGAAAACAGGATCCTAGCAGCGCTGTTTTGGATGTACTGCAGCTTCTGGAGACTTTTCCGCGTCTGCTGGAGTGAGTGTGGGACGGAGTTTGGCGATGTTCCTGAGGTGGAAGAAGGAGGTCTTGCAGAGATGTTTGATGTGAGCCTTAAAGGCCAGATGAGAGTCCATTTTAACACCCAGGTTAGTGGCTGATGTTGAAAGTGGAATATTTTGGAATACCACCACAAAGACACCATATCCAAGTAGCTCTTGCAATTCCTGCTTGTATCAAAGCATCTTTGATGTTTATCTCATGTCTATCCCCATCCAAGAGGTCACAAAAGACCCCACAACAACGTCCAAAGAACTGCAGGCCTCACTTGCCTCAGTTAAGGTCAGCGTTCATGCCTCCACCATCAGGAAAAGACTGGGCAAAAATGGCCTGCATGGCAGAGTTCCAAGGAGAAAACCACTGCTGAGCAAAAGAACATCAAAGCTCGTCTCAATTTCTCCAGAACACATCTTGATGATCCCCAAGACTTTTGGGACAACATTCTGTGGACCAATGAGACAAAAGTGGAACTCTTTGGAAGATGTGTGTCCAAGTATATCTGGCGTAGAAGGAACACTGCATTTCATAAAAAGAACATTATACCAACAGTAAAATATGGTGGTGGTAGTGTGATGGTCTGGGGCTTTTTTTGCTGCTTCAGGACCTGGAAGACTTGCCGTGATAAAAGGAACTATGAATTCTGCTGTCTACCAAGAGATCCTGAAGGAGAATGTCCGACCATCTGTTCGTGTACTCAAGCTGAAACGAACTTGGGTTCTGCAGCAGGACAATGATCCTAAACACACCAGCAAGTCCACCACCGAATGGCTGAAGAAAAACAAAATGAAGACTTTGGAGTGGCCTAGCCAAAGTCCTGACCTGAATCCTATTGAGATGTTGTGGTATGACCTTAAAAAGGCCGTTCATGCTCGAAAACCCTCTAATGTAACTGAATTAGGACAATTCTGCAAAGATGAGTGGGCCAAAATTCCTCCAGGACGCTGTAAAAGCCTCATTGGACGTTATCGCAAACGCTTGGTTGCAGTTGTTGCTGCTAAGGGTGGCCCAACCAGTTATTAGGTTTAGGGGGCAATCACTTCTTCACACAGGGCCATGATGGTTTGGATTTTTTTTCACCTTTAATAATAAACACCTTCATTTACAAATTGCATTTTGTGTTTACTTGTGTTGTCCTTGACTATTGTTTAAATTGGTTTGATGTTCCGAAACACTTAAGTGTGACAAACATGCAAAGGAACAGGGAATGAGGAAGGGGGCAAATACTTTTTCACACCACTGTATTCCTAGAGAAGCCAAAAAGCCAGGCCACATCAAGACATAGCCAAAGAAGACTTAAGCCAAACGACCCATCAATCTTCACTGGAACTTGAGGTCTCCTTTCCCCTCCTTGCACAACTGCACCGGTGAGCCCCTCAACTGCACCTCGCCTACCCAGCTAAATTCCCTAAGACCTTACCCAGCCCTGTACACTAGCCACGCCACAAGGGAGCTACGCCGCTGCAGCCCTTATTCTTCTGTACAAAGAAAAAAAAAGCACCCACCTTAGTAGGCTTTTACTACAATCTGATTCTGGACCATTCTTGTCTCGCCACAGTGTATACAGTATCTACAGACACGGCATCCCTTATCCTCTCTGCTTCACTTTATAGTTGTCGGATTTACCTACCAATTCTTATAGAACTGGCTCAGGTTTGCCTTGCACCAGCTCTTAATTATGCTGTTAAAGTTTTAGACTGCTGGGGTCTTCCTTTGACACACTGAGCTCCTCTCTCTTTCCATCTGTGTCCCAGAAATGCTTGTTACTAACCTAGTCTTTATGCTATTTTCACCCAGCAGTTTTCCTTGGATTAGGGTGGCACCTAAGTCATGGTTGTTGCTGCTGCCGTGGTCCTGCTCCACGCCCTGCTATGGCCTGCTACACTCTACTACACTCTACAGCCCTGCTACGCCCTGCTACGTCATGCTACATCCTGCTATGCCCTGCAGTGCCCTGCTACACCATGAACTATTACAACTACTATTTCTAATTATAATTCCATTATCTTTACTGTGACTATTATTGCCACTGTTCATCACAGCCCCAACTGGCACCGTCAGATACCACCTACCAAGAGCCTCGGTCTGTCCCAGGTTTCTTCCTAAAAGGAAGTTTTTCATTGCCCCTGTCACACTAAATGCTTGCTCTTGGGGGAATTAATGGAATTAATCTAGACCTACTCTATCTGAGTGTCTTGAGATAACTGTTGTTATGATTTGATACTATAAATATAATTTAAACCATAATGGTAGGTGTCCACTGCCAAGCCTAATCCATGCTTCCCATTCATAGTCTACGGGAAGCATGGGCGCAATGCATTCGTAACGTTGCAGCAACATTCGAAAAGCAGGGCGTTGAGTTGCCTATGACTCAATTGCATCAAGTTGAATCCAGGCTATTTTATGCAAATAAGGAGCGAGCAGCTCGACTTGCCATCTCTCAGAAACTCATGAAAATCTTTTCAACTAATGGTTGTCAATTTGAAATGAAGACAGCTTCAGCAACTGCATAGCCTATGTCTCCCATAAAAAAAAATTCAGAAACATCGGTTAACTGTTTTTAGTAAAAAAAGAGACACCATAATGGTCTGTTTTGAAATTCGGGAGCAAACAGCCCCACGTAAAGCATTCGTCCAATCAGCTGCAACCATTGCTGTTGTAGGAGAGTGTAGCCTGCTTTCTTTGCTTGTCAGTGGTCAGTGAAAAGAAATTGCATCCTGGCAAGCCCACCAGCGTGCAATGCTGAGAAGCAAGGTAATGATTGCCGTAAAAATAACACCACAGTAGACAGGAACCATAACTGCCATTCATTAACAGTCTTTAGTACAAGCATGCAGGCAAGTTTTTTTTTTTTACCTGACAGTCCTCCAACATCCATCTTCTTCAAGTTCTTGGCTTCCATGATGTTAACTGTTAGCTTACCGGCCGTAGGGACGTAACGAAGGGAAATACAGATATCCCCTAGCTTTTCTTGCTGTGAAAGACATTACATATACAGTACATGGATGAGTTATCATATTGCACAGGGCTTTGTTGCTTTAAATGTTGGTAATGACTATTATATTCATTGTATGAAAAAAATAATTTACCTCCTCTTTCTCTCCTCCAATCAGATCCTTCCATTCATGTATTGGCTGTGCAAGGTCTATACTGTTCATGGGAATCTTGATTTCGCCGATGGTGTCATGTTTACCAAAACGATCAAAGTCAAACACCTGCAGCACCAGAATCTGACCACCCAACTCATTATAGGGTATCTGGAAAGGGATCATATAAAAACAGTGCTTAAGATGCTTCAATGTTCATGCTGGACAGTTTACAAATGCTACTGATAATATGATCAAAACAATTTCATTGTAAAGTTTACTGTTCATTGATTCACTGCTCTCCAGTATTGATGTACAGACCTTAAAGGTGAAGGTCTCATTGAAGACCGGACAGAGGTTCTTGCGCTGGACTTTGGTCTCAAACTTCTTCTTCTTGTCCGGCAGCATGTATACTTTGACATAGGGATCTGAGGTCCCCCCTAAATCCATGGCTGGGAGGTCCTGAGCCTGGAGGATGCCAACTATCAGCTGCAGAAGGACGGGGAGATAAGAATAAGCAAAGATCCACTATATTAAAGGAGCATATTTTAAGCAGTGTGAATGGTATGAAACAGTACGCACTTCCTGTCTCTTAAATAGGCGTGACCTCTTGAAAGTGTAGTTAATGTTGTGTGGATGGATGAAAAGTTATCTTTGTATAATTTATGAATATTTTCTTTTGCTAACATAAGATATTAACATAGTAAAAGACATGTTTATCATTGCGGAATACGTTTTTTTTACCATGTTCACCAACATTAGTTGACATTAGCTTATCAGTGTTGCGAGAGTTTGGACCTGAGATAGAAATGAGTCTCCTGATTCACTTTGGAATAATGTATCCTCCACAAGGGGAAATTACAATTTACACTTTATTGTTATTACACACAGGTCTGAATTACACCTAAACATCCACTAAATGGAGAGTTGTCAGAGTGGTGTGGCTGCCCATGGAAAGGCGCCCTGAGCAGTTGGGGGTTTGGTGCCTTGCTCAAGAGCATTGGCAGTGCCCAGAAGGTAAACTGGCACCTTTTCAGCTAGTCCACCACCATACTTTGGTCTGTATGTGGACTTAAACCAGCACCAAGAAGCGTGGCAGTGGAGAAACCTACGTGACACAGATAGAGGAAATTACTCTAAATTGGGGCATCGGTTCTAAACTGTGTCTGCTTTAAACATTCCTGGGTCCTAAATCCTGAAATGAAGCTAGCTTTTCAGAATAAAGGGTGCCATCTTTACAGGGCCCTTCTATGCTTTGGGCTCATTAATTCTTTTGTTTCTGTGTTTGGGAGGTTTGATATTGGTGTGTGCTTGCAAAATTCTACGTGCAGGCATGTGTACATGTCTACCTGGTTATCAGTAAAGTTATAGTCCAGTGTGTACTCCAGTTTGCCAAGATTTTCCTTCTCCTCATCTTCCTTTCCTTCCTCTCCCTCCTGCAAGAAACACAGCATAGTTAGCCAATAACAGTATTAAGCTCCCACATTTCAAAAGACATTGACATTGAAGAGATATTGACATACAGTAAAGTAGAGTAGTAGAGTTTTTGATCACTAGTAGCACTTTGGAGAAATATTTAATGAGTGGGCCCCCATGTTCTTTGTGTGGTGTGTGTGTTGCTTTCTACTCATCTACTGTGGTTTCCCACATAACACCCACCCTTTGAAGATCCTAATTTTGTGAATAATGCTACATTCCATTCTGTAAGTCTGAAGAAAGTCGCTCTCGTCCATTTTATGTGTATCCTAAATTGCAACACTGTTTCCTATCATCTGTGTGAACAGACCTTGAGTCTATCCTGATCGAATTGTTTCACAGTAATATCAGTAATCACAGATAAGCATAAGCATTGATAAAAAAATACTAATTGTTTTATCCTTTTGGTTTTGCAACAAGTAAATGTTTCACATAATTATTTGAAATAATCTATTATGTTATATTTATTCTTGTTACTACGACTTTTGCAATCCGAAGGGACCAGCAGCTGTTACTCTGTCATCCATTTTGGGGTTTTGTGCCCAGTTAAGCTGTCAATTCGTTACTAGTCTCAACATGGATAAAAGCCAAACAGCTGTGGACTGTGAAGCAGGGATTGCAATCAGATACAAACAGTGGGGCTAACTCTGTCTGTTGGCCTGTGGAGAATGCAGTCAGCCATGTACTGTTACACATGTTCCCAGTTACATCTTTTCACCTGCCTTAAAGGTGCAGTTCATTTTGATAAATAGGCCTATGTACTTTCTTGACACTCATGTCTGGACATTAGCTAAATTTGATGCTACAGCCAGCAGCTGGTTAGCTTAGCATAAAGGGGAAAACAGCTCTGTCCAAAAGTATCAAAAAAAAGAAATTGAATATGACACCCCAAAATTAATGAAAGTAGAGATTTGTACTTGCCAAAGAGTCAATCATGTTATTTTGGGTAAATACAAAAAGGTAGTTAAAAAGAACATTGATATAGGAAAATGGGTCAATTTAACAACCTGAGAGTTAAAGCTAGAGTGTGTAGGTTCTGTCGCCCCCATGAGGTTTTCTAAGACTTAGGTGATCATGCACCACTTCCACCTCTCCCCACACAGTTGCTAGTATTACAGTATGTCCCATTAAATCAAGGAGGATACGGAGGATTAAAAAAAACATGATGGACTCTTTAGAAGAGGTAATTATCTTATGTGTATGTCCTTTTCATCTCCAAAAAGGCTGCTGTTGTCTTTTTTTCTGCAGAGACATAAAACACATCACTCGAGCTTCTGCGCTCAAAAGTCACCTGACTACACCATTTTGTAAACATAGCCATACTGAGAAATACAGAGAGAGTTGTGAGGAGCTGATAGTCTTAATTAGCTTTGTATCAACTAATCTGGCAATGGCTTGAATGTAACAGAAGTTAATTAAAATAAAATACCAGGTGAATAAGTGAAACCATAGAAACCTTGCTTATCTGTGTAGTAGAAAACATAAAAAATAATAAAATACAGAATTGCCATGTGACAACTCAGGAATCCACATCATTTCTCACCTTCTTATCATCTCCCTCCTCTCCATCTTTGTCCTTCTTCCTGCGCCCTCGTCCTGCCTTCCTTTCTCTGACCTTCTTGGGCTTCTTGCCACCGAAGCATTTCTTGTAGATGCAGAATCCCATGCAGGCGATAAGGGCAAGGACTACAACCACAATGGCTCCCACCGCCCACATGGGCACTGAAGAAAGGAGGAGAAGGGCATGTTTGCACCATGTAGTTTTATAACAACAGTGACACAGCCTACTGAGGTGAACTGGACTTTTTTAAAGTTCAATTTTTTAAAAGCAATTTCTAAATCATTTAAGATTGTTGTCATATAAAAACCTTCTTTGGTTGCAAATAAGTTAGAAGTTTTTAGACATGCCATCCGACTATGTGGATGGCAATGCCGTTCTGTCTGTCTGGTCCAGTCTGAAATATTTCAGACAGACTGACAGACGACAGCAATTATTGTTGTAATGCATGTAGATTCCTGTAATATCTCTGTAGGATTTCATGCTTTGATCACATAATTCTGTGTTGTTGCAACTTTAGCTTCTTGTTGTCCAGATCGGCCATGTTTTTTTTCTTTGTGTGAGGGAGCTTTGTAATATCAGGTAGTAAATTCTGTCTACAGCAAAAAGTTAAAATATTTCAATTTTGAATGGCACTGCCGTCTACCGTTACCATTGCCATAGTCTACTGTATATGCACAACATTTAACTGTTGCCGCTGGAAATTCTGCTGGATGTCCCTTATTATTATTATTCTATCCCTTCCTCTTTCTTTGTGTTGGCATTCTAAACTCTGGTGGATTTATGAGGACTATGGTTAACTGCTCCTCAGATCTCTTTTTCACGACTAAAACAACTTTTGAATGTACACAAGTTCCACCAAAACAAGTTCCTTCCCGAGGCTGTTTTGCAGAGGCACCATTGCTCTGTCCGGCACTTAGCGGCACCAAGATGATTGTGATTGGTTAAAAGAAATGCCAATGAACCAATGCATGTTTTTCTCCCATCCCAGAATGCCATGTGGACTAAGTAAATTTAACATGGCAATGGGCAGAGTACACATGCTGCTTCCTGTTCACCCTGGCACATGCATGCCCAGTATATGAGAATGTTTAAAACAATGTTTTTTGGCCACTTCAGAGCAGCAAAAAACATTTGCTCTGTTTTTAGTCTCTTCCAATAGCTCTCTAGCTGCTAAATGCTCCACAGCTAACTATCTGTCTACTGAGCAGGTAGTGTACAGTGTTTTTTAGAGCTTTTTAGCTGAAAACAGCTGCCCTCTGCGGCCGACAACACTGCTACAAGAGGGGTGAGAGTGAGCCAAAACAGTGAAGTTGTAGCCGGACAGCTAAATAAGGATCCTAAACTCTAAAATTGGGGGGAATTGCAGTTTCTTGTGATAATTCTCTGTAGTTTCACATTTTATAAATTGTTAGTGTAAAAATATTGATTATAGCTGCTTTAACCCTTGGGTCACCACTGTTGGATTATTTTTTTGGGGACAGAGACAGTGGATAGACATGAAAGGGGGAGAGAGATGGGGGATGACACACAGCAAAGGGCCAGAGGTTGGAACCGCTGCAGGACTCAGCATGGAACAAATGCTCTTAATGGGTGAGCTAGAGGTCGCCCCGGGACACCACTGTTGGATGAGCGAAATCTCAGACATATCAAAGACTATTTAATCATTTCCAACATTAGACATTTGTTCTTTTATAACTTTTCATATTTACATTTTTTGGGTGAAAGTGGGCTTCCGTACCATTGGCTAAGAAGCCCAAGAGTGTACAAAGCTTCTTCTTTTTTTTGCTGTTGAAGGGTGTGTCTCCATAATACTTCCATAATACTACACTCCTCCACTATAATGTCTGTTGAACTTCTCTGTTGAAGGCATTTAAACCTTGTTCAATACACAGCTGTTTTTCGCCACATGTAGAAGACACACATGAACAGGACAAGACAAGAGATGGACTTACTGTTGAGTTTATGATCTTGAAGAGCAGAGCAGAATGGCCACATGAAGTGATGAGAGAGGACATAATAGAGAAATGAAAAATAATGATGAGATGACATGATGGCTTGATGATGGTATGTAGGTAATAGATTGATTTGTTTTTAGTTTGCATGTGTTTGTGGGTCTACAGTAACAATAACATCAGTCTTTTTTCTAGACTTAACAAAGCTCATCCAGAGCTACTGCAGCCACATTATGCACATGTGTAAAACTGGTTGACCTCCCCTATACTATATAAACTAAACAGGGCCTAATTTATTGAATATACATTTCTTGTGCTTAAACAATTTAGTATTTGAGAACACACACAATTTAACTTAATTTGGATGTGCAACAAAAACTATGAGCATAATTGTGTGTTGAATTGTCCTTATGTGTGTATTTTATGCATTTTTGTTTGTGCTCACTTGGCAGGTGCGTGAGCTCATTAAAGAACTTGCTCTTCATGCTGGCAAACTGGTGGTTGGAGCGGTGCGAGGGGGAAGAGAGAGCTGGTGGGGGCTCCCGCTCCTCCTCCTCGGCCGCCCTGCGGAGACGTGCCCCGGCCACGCTGACCAATCGCATCTCTGCTCTGTGAAATCAAAGGAGAGCAGACAACAGTCAGTAACTTTGTAATCTCCAAATCAATTGCGGTGATATCAAAACTACAACAAAGCGCTAACAACATATTTGTTCTGTCTTCAGATGTGTCCTTCATTTAAATATTATGCTATTTGACCTATGACCTGGCTTTAATCTCTTTAATCCTCTCTCCCTCGCTTCACTCTCATGCCTCTCACTATTTATTTACTCTTTAGTTTTAAGCTTTAAGCTCACAAAGACAAACTATTCTCATAAAAGGGACAAAGGTTTTTAATTTATTGATGTTTTACTGAAACGAAGCAGATACATGGTGAGGAAATCCAGTGGTAAAGAAAGTACTCAATTTTTATTTTAAGTGATCATTAGGTTAGGATAGATAGGTCAGTGCATATTAATGGACATTAGTACAAGTACACAATGTAAATATAAAGAGTTATAGTAATATTAATACAATAATGTAAAAATGCTCTTGCATTCAAAATGTAACATGTATTCAGCATTTAAATGTCATCAAAACGATAGAGCGACTGCTACTTCACATCCTCAGACCCCAAGTCAACCACTCACTCGACCTGCTCCAGTTTGCATACCAGGAGAAGGTGGACGTGGAGGATGCCATTATAAACCCACTTCACAGAATGCAATCTCATCTGAGCAAGGGGAAAAGTGAAGCGAGAGTCATGTCCTTTGATTTCTCTAGCGCCTTTAACATCATTCAGAGACAAGCAGTGGGCAGGGTTAGGGAAGGAAGCTTCGGACAGCAGGTTGGGTACAATCCCCAGATCGGCAGGATAAAATCTGGGTGGGGAAAGTGAAAGTCATTACCACCAATGTGGTGCCCTTAACCCCAACCGCTACAGTGGACTTGCTCAGATCCGACTGTGGTTGTACTGGGTAGCTTCCAGGTATGAACGTGTAACTGTGTGAATGTGAAAGGGCGCGTCGTTGCAAATGAGAAATTGTTCTCAATCCACCTACCTGGATAAATAAAGGTTAAAAAATACTTTAAAATAGCTTGTGCAGATGGGTGTTGATGCTCACCTGGTATCCTAGATAACAGACTACCTGCCAGAGAGACCACAGTTCATCAAGCTGAAGGACTGTTTGTCAGAAACTGTGATCTGCAGCATTGTAGTGCCTCAGGGGACTGTGCTTTCACCGTTCCTGTTCACCCTGTAAACTTCTGACTTCAGCTACAACTCTGAGTCATGCCACATGCAAAGGTTTTTTGACAACACTGCAATTGTGGGGTGTATTAGTGATGGACAGGAGGACGGAGTACAGGAACCTGGTGGATGACTTTGTGCAGGCTAAACCAGGAGATATAAGCCACATATGTTACCAGTCTCCAATGAAGGGGTCAATGCAGAGGTGGTCAGTATATAAGTACCTGGGGGTACACATGGACAACCAACTGGACTGGTCAGCCAACACAGATACGCTGTATTGGAAAGGGCAGAGACTGCTTTACTTCCTGAGAAGTCAGCGGCATTCAATGTCTGCAGTAAGCTCCTGTGGATGTTTTACCAGTCTGTCATTGCCAGTGTCCTGTTGGGGACACTAGCAATGGTGTGTTGGGGAGGCAGCGTTACAGTTTTTAACGATTGCTATGACAATTTTTTCAATACTTTTAACAATTTTCCTAAACACTTATGTGTCAGGTCTGCCCTTATACAATAGATAATAGTATATTGATCATAGATGGTGTTTTACACTGCAGTTTCTCTTGAAGCCTCTCTACATTCTGTTTAGGTGGGTTTAGTAAATGTTGCATTCTGTTTCTTTTGCTGCAGAAATTCAATACAAAAACGAATGAGCCATCTCAGAGTAGCTTTATAGAATGTACAGTTCATGAAAAAAAGGAATTGTCCTGGTACTCGTCTTCCTCTCTTTCGTGCGAGATTTTTTATTTACTTTCTGTGTCCATCTTTACTGTATTGTTCCTTTTCCACACAATATTCCAATCAGCTTTGGCCAGTGTTGCGTAAACAAACAAGGACGATTTTGGTTACAGTAATCTTTGCTGTCTAAGTACAACATTCACTTACTGATTGAAATAACCTCAACCCCTGAGTGTGTTTCCTAGAAGGGAATCAGCTGTGATTGATCTATTTGTATAACTTCAATCAGCTGTTTCTCTCATTTACAGTAAAAATGGAATACACGTCAAATGCAGGGGATATATTTGTGTTTCAATTTACAATATGAACAGCTGTTCACTTTGACTTTAGCCTATAAGGTAGGTGTAGAGCATGATGTTATCTGTTCTGACATACAGTGTGAAAGCATTTGCAAATTTGTCAGTAAAAATCCATTATTTTGGTCTTGGTTGAGCTTGTTTGTAAAAGATATTCAAGCATTTTAAATTTTGTGTTAACTGTATGCATTTTATGTCAAAGCAACAAAACATTTGCTAATTGTATAGCCTACACAGACAGATGTAGTGCTAACTGTGTTAAGAGTTTAGGAACGTTGTTAACAGTATTAAAAAAAATTGTCATAGCAATCGTAAAACACTGTAAGAAGAGAGACGCTGGGCACTGGGTGGTAAGGAAAGCTGGCTCTGTTGTTGGAATTGAGCTGGAGTTACTCACAGCGAAAGAGAAACGGACCATGAGTAGGATGCTGGCAATCATGGACAAGCCCCACCCACTACACAGCACATTCATTAAACAGAGGAGCATGTTCAGTGACTTCTGTCACTGTCATGCTCAACAGACAGGTTAAGGAGGTCCTTTGTTCCCAGGGCCATCCAACTCTTCAGTACCACACAAAGTGGGAGGGGAGAAATGGACTTTTCAGCGTGAGCCTGTCTCTCTCAGCCCTTACCATTATATCACTTTGACTGCTGTACACTTGACTGTCTTATAGGCTGTATTAGCCCTCCTACACAATCTGGACTGTGGTCTAGTTCTAGTCTAGTGGTCTGATCTAGTTATACAATATTTTAAAGTATGTTATTTTATATATTTTGTATATTATATAAAATTAAGTGGTTATAAGCATTAATTAGCAGTTTCTCTAACTTCTCAAGCTCAACCAAGGAGATTGTATTTTTGGTTTGGTTTGTCTATTTGTTTGAGGGTTCCAAAACACTGGCCTAACAGATATCATTAAAGTTGTAGTTACACCTACACAGCATATCTCAAATATACACATTTTAAACAAATCCATTATCCAATCCACATACATAAGAAAGCAGAATTACAAAAAAACTAATGGCCCAATTTTCAAGAAACTTGGTGGAGGCAAGTAGCATGGGCCAAGGATATACCCTTCAATTTTAGAGGGGATCCAAATCACTGAGGTGATATGCACATTATTTTTGCTCTTAATTGCTAGATAGGGCGTTTGTGCAGCATGTATGTATTGTTTATATTCATGGCTGACCTTTTTTTCTTCCTTGTCCCGCAAATGGTAAAAGTGGCTATGAACGTGTTGTTTAAACGCTCTGACTAACAAAATACAACACATCTCCTATGTAGCATCCATAGTTTTCAAAAAAACTTGAAGCTTATGAACACAGCTAAGGCTATTTACACATTTTGATGATCATAGCAGAAAATGCACATGTGTTACTAATAACATTAACAAGGCTCTGTTTTTTATTTTATTTAAAGGAAAATGCCATGGTTTGTTAAAATAGGGCATATAACGGTCTCCCCTAGCTGTAGATAGGTGGGCCAATGCATTTTTTTGTCTCAGTGCATACATTGTTTGCAATACACAGGCCACAAGAAGTAATTAGGTTGTTGTTGTTTTTGGTAGGCTCACTTTTACTCACAACATGCTAACCGGCAAACAGGATTCCATTCACTATGCTAAGCTAACTAGCTAACTGTTTCTTAAAATGTCAGCCATGACAGTATGACAATGAGCAAGCACAATATTAGGACCCTGAAACTGAAGTAGCTAATTGGAATTCAACCATCACTCATATTTACACCTCTACTTTTTCTACTATAGCCTAGTCTTTTGCCTATTAAGTACACAATCCCAATATAAAGACAATCTTAACAAAATGGAAATTAGAATTTGTAAAACTATTCCTGCTTTGTTTTATTACCCCGTGTTAAAAGAGTTCATATCAGTTTAACTCTTTGACAAGGCATAATTTGAATTTATCTCAGGCTTAAAAGTTGTATAAAGTGCAACTAGAAAAAATACCTTCTGCCAAATCCCTGCCTGTGGCCCTGGGTAGATGCAATAAAATAATGTTAAGGACTTCTGTGCCCTATAAAGCGTTCAGCTTGTCAGTTGTTGCACACAGGCTGACATTTAAACACACATATGCCCCACCCATGGTGGACAACCCTCTGTCGCTGCACAGCGATGTAACAGGATTAATTGCCAAAGGTAATCCAAAAATCCCTCGGCTTAAACAAATTAAGTACAGTTTGCCTCTCTGCATCTCCTCTGCTTTCTCCGCCCATCCCACCATTATCTCTCCTTCCTCCCTCTCTTCTGTTGTCCCTGTCTGACTGTTATTTATCCTCCCTCATGACAGCTGGAATAAAAACACACACACAGACATACACATCATATTCACATAATGAAATGTGATTCAGGTGGAAAGCTGTGTTACGTCAACCGTGGGCCTGAGTGTGTCAGTGTGTGTGGTAGCTAACTAGCTGAGCTTAGCTAGCTAGCTGCTAGCTAGATAGATAGATAGATAGATAGATAGATAGATAGATAGATAGATAGAAAAACAAACAAACATGGGAGATAAGGGGAAACAGCTGGCCTGGCAGTGATAAAAGGAAATCACAATCAAATAAAACAATAACAACATTACTTGGCCAGGCACAGTAACTTCCTGGAGTCTTTGGTAGTTGCCTGGCAACTGCCCAGAGCCAAGAAATAGTCCGCAACAACCCACTGTAAAATGGACAATTTTTGTTTTTACACTGCAAGTTTTGCACAAATGTACAAATGATATAGTTGTTACTGAGCTTTAGAGATGCAAGTAGGCAGATTTGGTTTACTTTAGACAGAGTCAGCTGTTTCCCCTTGTTTCCAGTGTTTATGCTAATCGAAACTAACAGCTAATTGCTGCTAGGTCTTAAGCCAAGTTTTGAGCTACAAGGGATCTCGGTGCCGCAAGCGTTTTTTAGCTCCGGTAGAAGAACTAATCTGTGTTTAAACTAACAAGCCCAAACAGCATTTATCATTAACATGGTTTAAAAATGTAGCAATGTAAATGTGGCGTTGAGTTATCTGAGCCATTGGATAGGCTACATACAAACTGAACTGGTCGTCAGTGATGGTTAGGTAAGAAGGTTCTAACTTTCAGTTGGTGACCAAACTTAAGACAAACAACAGCCTTTTAGACACATCCTTTGTATTTTTACAGTAGTGTTTTTTTGCCAAAAATGTCCATAATAGGAATTAATTATGGCTTAATCTGATCATTTTCATGGCCATGAATACAAGTATGCACTTTAACTGTCTGAGTGCAAAACAAAAAGGAGCAGCCAATATACAAAATAAAATACAACCAATTAAAATAGCTAAATGGACCTCAATCTATATTGTTATCAGGGTCAGAGCAAATTAAAGTTGGACCTCTGCCAAAATCTTACATCAGTGAATCAGAAACCTGATCAGGTTGATGAAGGAATACATGTCTCGTTCTGGATATTGCACAATGGGGAAATCACACTGCCAATATGAGAAAACGCAATGAATCTGGTTCAAAGCTAAATTTTTGGGTTCTTAAAAGCAAAGGCTAATATATAAAGATATTAAAGACTAATGCCACAGACAAAAAGATCTGTCAACAGGGACATGGTTTGTCAAAATATGACAACAACCTTTTATATTAACATACTGTAGGAAATAACAGTGTTTGACATTTAAAACAAAACTCAAGAACAATAAAACAAGTCATTGTGTGGCAAAGATCCAGCAATGCTTGCAGTGTAATGGCACAAAAAAGCTGATAGAAAAGGTTCTGTATGAAAATGACACACTTAAAAAGAGATCTGTGAGGGAATCAAGAAAATAAAGCATTAAAAAAGACTAAAATGACACTATCACTGCATTTTATCTTCCAACCCTAAAGCATAGACTTCAAGGGTTCAAACAAATTCAGTGGGTGACATTTTACTGGTTAAAGCTGGAGAAACTTAATAGCACGCCATCGTTAATGTTAATAGTAACACCTGTGCATTTCTTGCTATGACCAGTCAAAATGCTGTGTAAATGTATTAATGTGTGTGTGTGTGTTTGTGTGTTTGTGTGTGTGTGTGTGTGTGTGTGTGTGTGTGTGTGTGTGTGTGTGTGTGTGTGTGTGTGTGTGTGTGTGTGTGTGTCTGTGTGTATGTGTGTGCGCTTTACATTATGTCACTTTGGATGTTTACTCTTGATCTCTTTTTGGGAACAATTTACAGGATGAATTTGCTGTAATTTGCTGCAGCTTTGTACAAAAAGCAGCAAGCACCAAGAGCCTTTGTCAATGTGCAAACAACCATCACCAAGTTGCATGATTTAAACATTATAATACCGGACACAATGTCAGAAACTTCATATAGGATGTAGAGGTAAACATCAGTATTGCAGGTAATTGCACGTGAACACAGACTCTGTAAATAGCCGTGCATAAGCCTCCCATAATCCACTTCAACTAATCTTTGCCAGGTTTGGAAAACATCCTGCACAATGCGTAAAATCAAATGTTTCTCTCCTGCAGGAACTTTCACAACGTAATGCATATGTCAAATTATAGAGAATGACATAAAAAGTTGCTTTAAAGTACAAAATCAAATAGATTAACATTAACCTTGTGCTCCCTGGGAGCATAGCTGCCTCTTAACAGATTTACGGAACGACTGTAATACACGGAGAGAGATTAAACTGCAGTTGAAATTAGTCATGAATGGAAGATGAATCGTGTCATTTTCAAGTAACAGCACAAAATATTTGTTGTTCTTCCTATTTAACCTGCTATTAAACATGACACATTAGTGTCACGTTCTTTTATTCCAGGACTAATGTGTAAAAGTAAAGTGATTTAAATACCGCCTGTTAGGAGGTTTGGGGAAAGGGTTAAGGGAATGAGCTTATTTTTCCTAGTATCTTTTATAATGTATACAATTTAAATATGTATGTTTGATTAAAAATGTATTTAAAAAACAATTGAGAAAAAAACATCCACTTCAAGTTGAGTGCAAAGGTTTGCTTGACAGCTCTGATTCTGTTTTCAAGTAATTGTAAATTTAGCACATTTAAATTTACAATTCAAACACACACACAGACTTAATAATAAAACACATAATTTGGCCATGCTCATGAATGAGCTAATAACTCTAAAATAATATAGAATATAACTCACCTTTTTAGAGTCAGTCCCTCCCTTTGGTTGTTATTTTATCAATATGTTCTGCATCCAAATGTGCTCCAGACAAATCCACCACCACTGACTGATTAGAGGTCGTTGCACATAACACCCTCTCTCTCGTCCCCCTCCCCCTTCTGTGTTAATCTCCACAATATCCCTCGCTGCCAACAACTTACTGTCCACCTACACTGCAAAAAAGTCTTCAAGAGACAGTTCCTCTAACACTATCCCATTACAGTACGTCTCATTTCTCTTAAAATCATTTAGAATTTTATTAATTGTATTCTGGTATTTTTTCAGATACAAGTGTCACTATGTTGAAAAAGTGAATTTAATACAAATCAGAAAGACTTGCGTTTTAGTAGGTTAAATAGTTTTAACTGTAATTTAATTTAAGATTTGCAAACTCATCAGCTAGCGACTAAGTGATATGTTCATTTCCTAATCTGCTTAAACAGTGGAGGAACACTACCATGTATTATTTAAAATACTAATAGGAATGAGATTAGACTATGTCATGGTATTTTACCAACCAAATGTTGGTAAAATGTGAAATGGGACAGGTAGATTCGCTACACACTATGGTGTGTATACTGATGGACGATAGAGTTTATTTTGAACCCTGGTCAAAATACCAGGTCAGTGTCTCCAGGACTGTTTCACTGTCACTGATTGGGATGTGTTTAAAAATGCCTGTTTAGATTTAGATGAACTGACAGAAACTGTGTCTGCCTATATATCTTTCTGTGAGGAAATGATCATCTCCCAAAAACTCATCTCCATTTATCCAAATAATAAACCCTGGGTCTCCAAATCAGTCAAAAGCATAATTAATCAGAGGAACATTAGTTTTAACCAGGGGGACATAATACAGCACAGGACACTCTCTAAACAGGTGAAGAGGGAACTCAAGATTGCCAAGTGCGTATATAAGGACAAAGTAGAAAACTCACTGTGCACTGGAAATTCACATCCTGCGTGGGAGGGCGTGAAAACCATGATGGGTTGCAGTCCAAAAAGTGTTCTATCCTCAGAATGGGAAAACTGACCTGGACTTTTCTAATGAACTGAATGTTTTTTATAATCGTTTTAATATCCATGATTTTAGTGAGGAGATGTCTGTTTTTAAAAATGTTGATTTAAATCCTGTAAATAGTGTGGCCATTGATAAATTCATGGTCTTGAAACTCTTTCGTGGTGCAAAAGAAAGGAAAAGTCCAGGTCCTGATGGGATCGGGGGTCGTGTTCTGAAGAACTGTGCTGTCCAGCTGGCAGACATCTTCTGCTCTATCTTCCAGTTGTCCCTTCAGCTGCATAGGGTCCATTGTCTCTAGAAGGACTCAATAATTGTTCCTGTGCCTAAGACGCAAACTCCTAAGACCCTTAATGACTTCAGACCAGTGGCACTTACATCTCATGTCATGAAAGTTTTTGAAAGACTTGTGAAGGATGCACTTTTGGACACTGTACAGGATAAGTTAGACCCCCTCCAGTTTGCCTACAGGTCGGGCAGAGGCGTGGACGATGCAACAGGGACACTTTTAAACATGGTTTTTAAACATCTTGGGGAGGCAAAGTCTTTTGTCCATCTACTATTTATTGACTTCTCCTCCGCTTTTAACTGCATTCAGCCCCATGTTTTAGCAGACAGGTTGAAGAACTCTACATAACATTGATACTGCACTGATCTGCTGGCTGATGGATTTTTTTTTAACAGTGAGGTCGCAAAGGGTGAGAGTGAACGGTGTTTTATCAGATACCATTTTCTCTTCTACTGGGTCCCCCCAGGGCTGTGTCCTCTCCCCTCTTTTATTTGTTTTATACACAAATGCGTGCCAAAGCCATCATGAACGGCGCCACATTATTAAATTTGCGGATGATTCGGTCATTGTGTCCCTCCTCAGCAGTGACGACTCTGAACACGGTCCTGTAGTGGATGATTTTATTGACTGGTGCAAAGCCTCCTTTTTAAACATTAATGTGGCAAAAACGAAAGAGATGTGCATCGACTTCAGAAGAATTCCCACGGTCATTCCCCCTGTTGTAATGGACAACCAGCCAGTTGAACTTGTGCAGCAGTACAAATATCTTGGGACTGTGATCGACAGTAAACTGTGCTTTGAGTCCCAGGTTGATGCTGTGTGTGAAAAAAGCACATCAGCGCATGCACTTTCTCTGTAAGCTTTGCAGTTTTAATGTCGACACTGTTTTTATGAAAATGTTTTATTCCTGTTTTATTGAATCAGTTCTTACTTTTTCTTTTATCTGCTGGCACGGGTCACTTTCCATTAAACAGGGAAACCGCATGCAAGGTATTGTGAAGGTGTGCAGCAAAATTGTTGGCACACCCTTAAATGACCTACACGACCTGTATAAGGCCAGATCATTGAAGAAGGCGAGAGCCATCCTGGCTGATCCCAGTCATCCTTTATGGAATGAATTTATGCTGTTGCCATCCGGGCGCACATATAGTCTACCACGATGCAGAACAAACAGACTAAAAAGGTCATTCATCCCGGCGGTTATTACCATTGTTAATAATACTCTGTAAATTCAATTTAAATTATGCTGTACTGTGGTTGTGTTTATTGTTGTGGTTTGATAAGATATTGTTACTGCTGGCTGTAATTCAAATTGCCCCTTGGGGATAATAAAGTTACCTTGACCTTGGTCATGTTTAAAATGATTGTTTATTCCCAAAAAGAAACAGAAAAGAGTCAAAATCCTCTGTGGTGGGAATTTTGTAGTTGGAAGTCGTTCAAAAATATGTCAGTGCTTTCAGTTAAATTGCTGAATCAGCTTTAGCACCCTTGGCAGGGGTGTTTCCATGGACAGCAACCAACTGAATAGAGCAGTAGTGGCCATGATTTTAATTCTTAATATTAATAACTTTGTTTATATTGCAGCTTTAAAAACAGTGTTTACAAAGTTATTTGACAAAAGCAAGGCTAACGCAGGATATCAAGAAGTCAATATAACAACGGAGAGCTAAACAGTGTGGCCAATCAATGGCAAGACAAAACGGGAAAATAAAACCAGGCAGACAAAAGATGCAAAACATAGTAGAAAAAAGACAAAATAAAAAACAATAGAAAACATAGCATATAAAAATAATTGACCCTTGAAGAATGGGACTCAGGCAGACCTAATGCGATGTGGCTGACTGGGGTTAGGTCATAGTGTAGTCTGTTAATAAGTCATAAAAAGTCATATTATGGCATTTAAAAAAAGTCATAGTACGTGGAACACGTCATAAAAAGTCATAGTATGGCATTTCAAAAAAGTCAAATGAAAGTATTAGTATAGTTTGTCTAAAAAGGTCATAGGATTTAATTTAAAATAAGTGATAAACAAATCCTAGTAGCCTATACTATGTCTAGAAAAGTCAAAGTTATGGGATGTTGAAAAGGTTGTAAAAACGTCATAGTACAGCATGTTGAAAAAGGTTGTGTAGTATGTCGACAAAGTCTTAATATATAAGTATTTTGAAAAGAGTCATGGCATAGCATGCTGAAAAAGGTTTTTAAAAAAGTCATAATAGCAAAAAGTGTTAACATATAGTACTGTATGTCAAACAGTCTTAAAAGTCATAGTATGTTGGAAAAAAAAACACTGAAAAGTCAAAAGTATTGATAGTCAGAAATGTAGTCGAAAAAAGTAATGTCAAAAGATTTATGGTATAGTATGCTGAAAAAGGCATAACATGTTGAAAAGTATGTATTTTGTTGAAAGATTTGCAGGTTGATTGATATTGGAAAAAGTCAAAAAGGATGTCTAAAAAGTAATATAAAGGTTATAAGTCTGTATACTGTAGTATGTTGGAAAAAAAGTCATAGAATGTTGAACCCAGCCTGGCCCCGCTTGGCCCAGTTTGAGTATCCGTCCTCTAAGCCCCGTGGTATTAGCTTGGTACCTGATCGGTTTTTGTAAGAGTCACTGGCAAAGGGTTATTTTTTAGCCGTCAAGGGGTTCTTGTTATGTAGTTAACCCTTACTTGTACCTTTAAAGGTCATAGTATAGGTTGTCAAAATGTCCAGAGTAGGTTGAAAAAAAAAAATACATAGCAAAAAAAAAAAACTTTAATACAAATAAAAATTAAAGTTCATAGTAAAGAGTGTCAGAAGAGGCCAGTGTGGAAAATAAATCTTAAGTCATTGTATGTCAAAATGTTATGAAATTTCTACCACCTACATTTTATAGGTGATTAGGTCATGAGCCAGAAAACGGATGCAAACAGACTCCCAAAATCCAGCTCAAAATGTTTTATTCAGATCAAGATCAGAAACTTTTAGTCACAGAGTTACAAGTGTCACAAAGGAGCCTTATACGTAGGTGATAAGGTGCATTATCTGATGAATACTCATCTTTCCACCTGATATTTAACAGCGAGACCAACAGAACATACAAGAATGCATCAACTTCTCGGTCTATGAAGATTAGATGATAAACTGAATGAACAGCTGAAGCAGAAGACTGAGTTTAAATTAAAGCCTGTGTCATTGACATTTTCACTCCAGGATCTTGGGACTAGGAGTTTAGCTCTTGCTCTCAAGGGTGTGCTTGTCAAACAGGTACTCTGCCATCTTGTTGTTGTGGGCGTCCATGCGGGTGAGGTTGGTGATGTAGTCTCCCAGCTTCTTGATGGCCTCCACCTGCTCGTTCAGGTAGTGGGTCTCCAGGAAGTCACACAGCTGAGGAGGAAAGAAAGAAAGTTAACTACACATAATAAATCTGAGAGCACATGGGTTTGTAGTTTACCCAGGACTCTTTTGCAAACCCCTTAGCATTAATATTCATACTTACATGAGGGTCT
Source organism: Etheostoma perlongum (assembly GCA_026937815.1). Classification (NCBI taxonomy): domain Eukaryota; kingdom Metazoa; phylum Chordata; class Actinopteri; order Perciformes; family Percidae; genus Etheostoma; species Etheostoma perlongum. Next base: position 22,701,850 of record CM049385.1, on the reverse strand, counting down.
ACATGTTCATTGGCCACTTTGTGCAGGTCCAGCAGAGCCTGGTTGACCTTCTTCTCCAGCTGCAGGGCGCACTGCATGGCCTCCAGCCCGCTCCCCCACTCATCACGCTCTGGTTTCTACAGAAGAAAACATTCAATTATAGCAGAAAGATTAAAGCCTTTTGTACACAGATCAGCAATCAGTTTCTACACCATTACTGCTGCACTTGGTTTTCATAACCTTAAGAGGCAATTAGAGTATTTTACATATTTCCAAAGTCAATTGAGTAATTTGTTTGGTCTCAATGTTGATAAAAAAATTAAATTATTATTATTATTATTATTATTATAAAAAATTAGTCCCCATCATCGATCAGCCCTATTACTAAGAAAACTATTATCCAGGCTTAACTACGGCAAGCACAGAGCGGAATGATAAATAGTATCAAGCCTGTGCAATAGAAAGTCTTAAAGAATTATAAGTGGCAAGTGAGTAACCCTAAATTAAGCACCGGTTGTCTAGTCTGTACAGACCTTGATGTCCTGGAGGAAGATGCGTCCTCCTCTCTTGTTCTGGAAGGACAGCAGCTTGTCGGCGTGCTCCCTCTCCTCGTCGCTGTTCTCCTTGAAGAAATGGGCAAAGCCTGGAAGAGCCACATCGTCACGGGAGAAGTAAAAGGCCTGTGGACCAGAGAGGCAGGTTAAAACCAGTCATTACTGTAATAGACACCACCCATTATTTAAAAATAAAGGTTGTGATAAACTGTAGTTTCGCACCCGGGCTGTGTTCAGGGCACATTAGTCATGGTTATTTTCTAAGGTCTACATGCACGAGTTGAAATATCATGCGGTTTAAAAAAAAAAAAAAAAGCGTAAACATGACACAGCATTTTCGACTCACTGGAGGTGGGTGGGACTAATACACTCTTAACGGATAAACCGAGAAATTATCAGCAGGCAACTACTGACTTTCAGCAATGCTTAACTATACACAACGTGAAATTACAGCTTTAAAAACGTACAATTTTATTTCACATTTCTGCTTTTAACACGAATAATTTCAGTCACCCAGTGCGGGTGGAGAATAAACCAAGAAATCACTATATTAGCATAACGGTAGCATGTGTAACGTTACTATGAAAAAAGCCAGCGTCGTGTTTCTCACCATGGAAGTGTAGGTGTAGGAGGCATACATCTCCATGTTGACCATCCGGTTGATGGCGGCCTCGCAGTCGCGGTGGTAGTTCTGACGCACTTGGGAATCCATTTTTCGCTAGATTTTGAGTTTTTCTTAACAAAAACGGTACAAAAATAAAGCTTTATGTCGACTTTTCCAGTAGTGTTGAAGGTTCTTTGTGTCCGGAATTCAGACTAATGCAGAAGTAATAAGAGGGACGAAGAAAGAAGCTCCGTTCAAACACTGTTGAAGCAAGAACCTCTATTAGCTTTCTTCCCGGTTGTGAAATGGCAGAGGAGGCTCTCCTTTTATTTATACCCCACGGCTGACCACGTGACAGACGTAACGTCACTCAACGTCTTGACACATGACAGTGCTAGACTCACCACATCATGGAAATCTAGGTTTCATATTTCACTGATTCATGACCTGCTGACAGCTGGTCTCCTGCAATGACGAAGCACTTTTGCAATCTTAAAGCCAATAAACTGCATTATATTGGAATTGAAATTCAAATACAGAATAGCTTTAGTGCAATGTGTGTAAAGGTGAATTGTGAAGTTGTCTTTCTCCTTTATTAGACATTTAAAAATAAAAACTATAGGAAAGATAGAAAAAGGAGTACTTGTAGCCTTTACATCTACATACAGAAATACTCTTCTACTGTTATTGTATAAACTACAATACATCAGGCCATGTTAAAATAGAAATTGTGTCCAAACTGTTATCTTAAAACAGGTGAACGCATGTATTTGCAACTGCCAAGGAGTCAGAAACGCAGCAGAATATCTTCTGCTGGACAATATTTTGTTTTCATGCAGTTTTCAGTGAGAGAGAAAGAGTCTCTGTTGGCGTTAGTGTTCTTGAAATGTTTAGGGATATTGCACGTACACCAGCACATCTAAAAACTGCTGACAATGTGTTTTTAACCAAGATGGCTATAATTGCATTACTCAATACCACAGAACTGTAGCGAGACACTACTGAGTGTGAAAAGATCGAGACGTCCTATCATAGCCAAAATAACATGGGGACCAAGAAAATGCTGTTTTTAAATTTAGTCTCTGAATAAAGTTGCCTTTTTTAATGAAACGTTGGCTTCTAAAAGAGGCTCAATCCTGTTGAGATGGGACTTTTTTATGAAACAAAAAGATTGCAACAGGACTGTCTGGAGTTCCCACTACAGTCTTACTAATTTACGGTAAATTAGATGGTAAATTCATGCAGGAAAAGACAAATGTGAAATTGCATTTTATCCTGTGTGGTGAAATAGAATGATTATAGGGCTGACTGTATCTGTTTGTATATATATATATGTATAGTATATGTGTCAGTTCTGGTAGACTGTCCCGTGTGTCCTCTGCCCCCTGCACAATGCATGATGGGAAAGGCTCCAGACCCCCTGTGACCATGAAGACGATAAGGGGTTTAGAAAATGGATGAATGGGACAATTACAATAAAAAGGTCAAGTGTGCCATAAATGTTTATGTCCTCACCATAATAAGACTTTGTATTAAAACATCAACTGAACTTATTATAATGTGTAGCATGGCATGAAAAGGATGGTTTGGATGATAATGTTAATTAGATTGTATGGAACTGCCTTAAAAATGTTTGCATGCTCTGTTAATGATCAGCCTCCAAACATTGCCAAACATATCTGGTTCTAAAAACAGTTACACAATTTAGATTTGGGTTGAGGTTTGTCCTAGCATTAATCTGAATATGTTTTGTCTTTACCTTTAAGACAACATCATATTATCAGGCTATAATTAACTGACGAGCAATGTGATGCCAGTAGTTTTCCACTAGCATGGTGCCACAGGGGGACATTAAGGCGTGTCAGGACAAGTGGTAGGTTCAACACCTGAGCCTAACACAAGAACAATGGTTTAGTTTACATGACACTACACCCTATATCTTGCTCTGTAACCTGATACCTAATTTCCCAAAGTTCAAATGTAATCTTACCTGGACTGATAATTTAACTTTGCTGGTAAAGGTAACTTGTAGTGTGAATGTTTCACCATTTTAGTTTATTTGTTTCACAGATAAAAACATAAATTACAATGAAGAAATACAAAAATACATGTGAGGGTGTGGTAGAAACCTGTAACTGCTTATATCAAAACCACAACCAAAGTACATACACAAATGTAGACATACATAATCTAAAATACAGTTTAAGTGTTATTGTGAAAAAAATCATAAAAATGAAATAAATTGTAGTAATTATGTACCAGTCAAACTATAGTAAGAATGTTTGCAGTGCTGGCCAAAAAACAAATTCTAATTTGTGGATATTGAGTTGTTAAAGTTCATTGTCTCAGGTCTTCCTTTAATGGCATGTAAATTTCACTTTATGAGTTTTTTTACATTAATATGAGTTTCCCCAACCTGCCTATGGCCCCTCAGTGGAGAGAAATGGAGATAGGTGTAAACCGAGCCCTGGG